>JAQFZU010000003.1:0-201914 GCA_034696185.1 Henia vesuviana
AATACATAAAATTTTTTTTTTTCCACTTTTTTTCGTGAGTTCTACTAAACTTCCCTTTGACAGAGATCACAGTAGGACGACCGAAAAAATAATGAACGCCACACCACACAATAAAACAAGGACAATATTTAGCAACAAGATCTCTTTTTTTTCCTCCTCTCATTAATAATAATAATATATGAATATATATAGACACTTTTATCAAAACTCTACTGTGTCTGTTTTCGTACAAAAAAGGGTCAACAATTTTGCTCTTGTGATAAACATTGACATTTTGCTTGGAATTGTATAAAAGATGTTTTTCTTTCATAGAATTTCACTTTGTTTCTTTCTTGAACAAAAAACAAATAATCATCTATTCATTTAAAAAAATCGACTAAGGTACATTTCTTAGTTACTTATTATAATATAGTTTACACATCTTTTTCTTCCCTTCCTGTATTTACTTATTTTTTAATTTTTTTTTTTAAGTACAACAGAATTTTTTATTCCCTTTTTCATTAACCCTACCCATCCCACCATTAATATATATATTTTTTATTTTTATTTTTTTTTTAGATTTTCAGTATTAACGTATTTGTTAAATCATTGGCAATTTGGTTCAAAGTCGAGAGCAGACATTAATTTGTTTTCGTTGATCTCGATAGAAAACTGTACAAAATTAGATCCTCCTTTCTTGAATTTTTTCTTAGTATTTTTTTTACCTAAAGTTCATAATTTCTTGATACTCTAAAGCCTTACTGCAAGGCGTCTGTAGGGTCTCAACGGCATTAAGGGTGATACATCAACTATTTTTAAGTACTCTAATTTCTACACACATGTTTAACGGGTCATAAAAATAGGACTCTCAAATTAACAGTTATGATTATTGGTTATTGATTGTAATTGTGGGTTATGTGTGGTTAACTAATTTTTTTAAATGTTTAACTAAGTGCATCTTTTTTTTTATATATAGTACACTTTTCTTATTCCTTACATTTATATAGATACATAATCATATATACGTACATTTTCTATTTTCTTGCATGTGTATATATAGTTATGTATATATAAATGTATGTTTATATGGATTTTAACAGAAGTAAATAGTGTACTATATAGATTATTAACCAAAGTATAATTTTCCTTGACTCACTATAGTTTGGGGCTAAAATCCTCCAACACAATCTGTTAGGACTAATTTCTTTTATTTTTACTGGATTCTTGTTCATTCTGCTTATTACTATATAGCAACGAGAAAGGTATTTCTTTTAAGTCTGTTTCTTTTTTTTTTTTTTTCTTTTTTTTTTTTACAAGAGGAGCTGAATTATATGGGGTGACAAATTTTTTACTTTAACAAACTTCATTCACAAATTTCAGATGAAACTAATCTTAACTTTTACATGAAGCTATTATTTCGCATAAATTCCCTCATGACAAATCTAAAAGTAATCAACGTAAAAAAGTATCAAAATATAAATATTGATGACCAAATTAAATAAATACTCAAAGCATAAAGAAAAAACATAAAAAAGAAAAATTGTTGAAAACTAATTTAATGCTAGAAACAAAAATTGTTGTAGAGCAAATTAAATAATGGACAAATTACATTTTTGTTTTTTAACTTAAAAATAATTGACTCGTTTGATATGTCCTTAAAAATCTGCAAAAATCAAGTAATAGATGTTTATAATTAATTTAACGAATTACAACACAATAAAACACGTTCGATACAGCCGAAGGAGTATCGTTTTATCTTATTTGTCTAATTAGAAAAAAAGATGAAATGATTTTTTGAGTAGTTTTATCAAAATGAAAAATTGACTTAATAAAAATCAATTATAGTTTTAAAAATAAATCGGAATGGGGATGTTAAAAAAAATTTTTTTTTTTGCTTCAGACCTATTCCGATATTCAAATTCGCACAGTTTTGTCCCAAAATAACAATTCTATACAACCACTTTCACAACTATTCTACATTAACTGACATATCAGTTCTTTCTTATAATATTGCAAATTTATGCAGTTTTCTGTTTTTATTTTTTTTTTCATTTTTATTTTTTTTAGTCAATCAATTTACTTTAAATATATTTTTAGGTATATATGTGTTCGTGCATACATACATACATATATATTTATTTTTTACACACGTATATATATATTTATATGTATGTATTTATATGTATACATATGTATACTCATATACATATACACGTAAATATATATGTGTATACATTTATATATATATATTACTAATATTATTTTTGTTCAATTGCACCAGTAGAAGAGTGATCCGATTTGCTATAGAGGGCTAAAATATCACTGATTCTTCTTATTTTACTTTAAAAAAAGTATTACGTGTAAAATTGATTGGAATTGATCACATTTTCATTACTGCATTTTTTTAAGGGAGGGTGAAAATTCAATCACCGTTCTACTGGAGCAAACTACAAACTAAATTATACAAACGTCCTATTAACTATAGACGATGACCACAATGCACAAAGCTAAACACCAGAAGCATCAACCCAATCAAATGATGAACAAGAGGCGGAAGATAGGGCGGAGAATTTTGCCTGAGCATACATTTTGCAACAATTATAAAAACCAGTAAATAAACAAAAAGGTCCAACTTTATATATCCCTTATCTTTTCATACGTCTGCTTATTTCACATATTAAAGCGGCTCAAACGGCTGATTAACCAACATTTTTTTTTACACCTAATATCATACCATTCATTGCTTTTTCCTTCAGATTTTATCAAAATATATATGTACATATATTTTAATGACTATATCGTAATTCAGAACTGGTCTGTTTCTTATCCGATTCTTTTCTAAGAATGGGTTCAGAAATAAAAGATGAAAACAATACTGAATTTTGGTTTTTACTTTTTTTCCATTTAAAAAAAAAACAATGAATACTGGTTCTAACGACGCGAGGGGATAGATGTGTGGTGTAAGTAAATATGCCATTTGGGCTGCTACAAAAAATACTAAACTAACCCATCGGGCATGAAATATTTCACAGTTTATCACACAACGAGATGACAATAAGGTTGACTGCTTCTGGGATCTTCAGTATCAGCACTTGATGTCCATCGCCGCTGAGTTTTCTGTATGGTCGCCCCTCTTTACGTCCTGTTGACTCTGCTTGTCCAATAACAACAACAATATTGGTTTCTTTTCGATTAATTAATTGTCTGTGTATATTAGTTGTGCTCGAAAGACTCATCGTATTAGTATTCTCGTGATGACAATAATGACGTCACTGAGCCTGGTATTGTTGCATTGGGTATGCACCCATCATTCCTGGTTGTTGCAATCCCTGTCCGAGTTGCTGCTGCGCCGCCATTGCTTGTCCCGGCACACCTTGCCAACCTGGCATCTGCATTCCCATGCTGGAAGCAGAGAGGCAGACATCAGGAACGGAGACATCCGTACGGCTGTATGGCGTAATGAAAATTAAAAACAAAAAATAAAAAAAGAAAATGAGAGAACAAAATAATTTTACATGCAATAAACATAAACTTGAAATAAATTGAAAAAATTTAAAAATGGAAAATTACAAATAAAATATTAAACGACAAAAAGTAAAAAATAACACGTTCTACGTGAATAAGAAAACATTTTTCAACCCAACGATTGTAAGCAAATAAATAAGAGGGAAAAATAAAAGAATCATATCTTACCCATATCCACCTTGCTGGTAACCAAACTGTCCGTATGTGTAACCCTGCATGCCTTGCATGAATTGGCTTTGCATCTGAGGATAGCTCTGCGGATACCAGTACCCCATTTGTTGATAGTTGTACTGGTACTGGGCTGCCAGATTTTGCTGTAATAACAATAACAATTAAAATTATACTTCAGTTCTTAAATATCCACGATCATAAATCATTGTTTAAGATTTCTTGCAAAAGTGAACGAGCTCGTAACTTATTTCTATCAGTCTAATATAAACTTTTAGTTAGAACAAGTGCTCCCTACCTGCTGTTGCTGTTGATTGTTTGGATCACCAGACTCCTTTCCCCAGGAGCATTTAACTGTCTGGCCATTTACTTCTGTATTATGGACAGACACAATGGCGTGAGTAGCTGATTCCTTCGTTGCAAACCTGCATCAATTAAAAAAATAGCGAATTATAAATAAACCTTTCATCCCTCAATATTGATGCTAGCACGCGATAACTGTCATTTCGAGGCCTGGATTTGCAGATGAAACTCTTCTCAACCCCCATATTTCGCATGCCCGTAATGGCAATGAGCTGCAATTAGAGGTGAAAGTAGAACGAAGCTCAATATCGAAGCAAAGCCTTCCTTTTCCGAAGGCCAGCTGGTGCCCATCGCTCGCGGATGCACCTATTTGCATATCCGCCTCCAATTGGGATCAGGCAAACGCCGCCTCGTTAACACTCTCACGTACTAACCCCCTTCGCCTTGGCACGAGCGAACTCCTGCCTAGGATTAGTCATCAGAGATCTACTCTTGCTTTTCCAAAACAGCTTCCAATAAATATAATAAATACGATCGGCGGAGAAAAAAAATCAATAATCCAATAAGTGAATTCAATAAGTCATTTAATAGTTGCAGAGATCAACACCATTATCGACTTCTTTCTCGGCTGAGGATTCAACGGTGTGTGAATAATGCACCGGACTCGCTGGCCATTACGAAATGCTCATTCCACTCGCTTCCTGTATGTAAAGCGTGTGTTATTTCGTCTTCGTGGCCAGCGTGATTACAGTAACGGTTTTGTAAATATCATTTCACTATCTTTACTCTCATCGTCATGATGGACTCTGTAACACGAATTCGAGTTATAGTTCCTCGAATCGGATGGAAAAGAAATACTGTAATTATTCCCGCGCACAACTTGCTTCGAAAATTTACTTTTCGCGGCTGACGTGTTTCACACGTGCCCATTTTCAAATACTTTGGCATCACGCTCAACTTGTGCTCTCCCATCCACCTCTTGCCGCGCACCCTGCCGCGCTATGCCTCTTTCTCCTTTCGCTTCATTAGCATACGATGCGCTTTACTTCTATACAGTGGCATCGGGAGACAGTGTTTCTGGACACCGAGTACGCTTTAATGCATCCATCGTTTTCCACGTGGCAGAAAGAAATGTGGGAGGACAAAACAGACGCACTCGCTATTCACGAATGGAGGTCAGTCGCTGCGGACGACATGATAAAGAGAACCGGCCGCAGCCACTTGGTCCGTTGGTCATTAGCGGCAGGCAATTTGCAGTAAATGCAAAGCCTTAGATGAATATTAGCGCGCTGGCTCTTTCTAATCAATATTAAGTGTGTCTGCCAGGCAGTTGCACGAGCAAAATGGGCGGCTCATGAACAGCACCACTGCCCCTGCCTCTTCGGTCCATCCAACTCTTTTCACACTCGCCTTTCTCCTCCTCTTTTTCTTCCCTCGTTCCTTCGTGGAAACATTTTTATGGAACGAGATTATCCATTCGCCATCATTAACGAACAAAGTGGACAACAGCGGAGTGATGTGATCTCGACATTTTCTCTCATGCGCCCGCAGTTAAGGACCGGTTCATTAATCAGAATGGATGCAGAGTCACAAACCATAAAAGCTTTTTCGTCTCCCTTCCCTTCTTGTTGTGTTCTGGGTGGGAAATTAGCTCGCCTGGCTTGAGCTGCAGCTCAGATTTTTAGCCCTTTCTTTCAAAAGTAATAACTCTTCTAACATAAATTCGGAATTTTCCAAACATTGTCTTTGCGCCTATGAATCTAATGCGTAATAAACACATTTATAAATTCCAAATGTCTTCTTACCTGATGAATGCATATCCTTTATCCTTGAATACACGAATTTCTTGGATCGGGCCGAATGGAGTGAAAGTTTTCTGCATGAGCTCTTCTGTCAGACCTTGCGTAATTCCTCCACAGTAAACCGTGCAATTTGTGGGACTGGATTGATTGTAAACTTCATCAAAAGTAAGAGGTTTGGCATTAGCTGCAAAATACAAATTATATAAAGAAGAAAAAAATCATTACGTACTAAAAGGAAAGAAGAATAATAAAATAAATATACGAATGTCAAAATTTGAATTAACATTTGGGGGAAAGTGCCATTGTTAATCTCAATCCACCCTCTTTCCATTCCACGTAAAGAATTTTTCCAATTATACTTCCCTAAACACAAATTCAGTTCGCTACCCACTACTATCTGTTTTTTTTTACTTTTTTTTCCTATCACTAACTCATCTGTCGGATAGTAGTGAGGCAAGAGAAGGATCATCTTGCATTCATTACACGGTTTTTTTTATTTCTGATAAAACCCATTTTCAACATGGTAGCAATCCATGTTCTTTCGGCTGTGCAAGAGATAAAGTCAATTAATTTTTTTTCTATAATACACGAACAAATGAAACATTGCTTTCCTCTTCACTTTGGGGGCAGACCGTATACAAAAAAAAACGATAGAAATAATAATAATAATAAAAAAAAACTTCGCCGTCCTACTACTATATTTGATTGGAGCAATATAAAGACGGAAGGATGCCATAATTTCTTCATTAATTTACCACTTGCCACATCGAGCTTCTAGAATAAAATGTCACCCTCATCCAACTCACCAATAAGTAGAGAAAGGTCTGGATGGATAAAAGTCAGAGGAAAGTAATAAAAGATTTTACAAACTCTTTCAATTGGAAAAAGACACATAGAACTACCATCAAACGCAGCATCAACTCGGGGTGACAACTAAGATCCCCAACCTCCACCCCTCAAACAACCTATCGATCTCGCACATAAAAACACGCTAGTAAAAGCAAATTTAAGCTTTTCATTCGTGAGTAAAAACAATGGACTACTTGTTACTAAATCCAAAAGTTGTTTAAAAATTTTCCAAGTTATCTTTACTGTAAAGAAAACATCGACTCGTGGCTCGCTTCTCACCAGATGAGGATGACTCATTTACAGGATCATGTTGGCGCTTTACTGCTAATAAAAAAGCAGTTAACTGTGTGAGATCTTCTATCTCTCGTGCCTAAATTTGACACTATTTACAATGCAATTAGCTGGCGCACTACACTATCTAATGCTCAACTATTTTATCACGGGTAATACATCGATATGTTTGTAAAACATGCTTTGGGTTCCTTTGGGAAAAGTGGACAAAGAGAAAGCTTCGCTTTGTGTACCTACCGACCAAAATAAGCTCCTTACCGTCATTCTGTGATCTAGGGGCTGGAGGCTTTCTTGTTGCCCAATTTGTTCGGATGGTCCGACTTCCTAACCATTGGCCATTCATGCTGGCGATCGCATTCTCCGCTTCCTGCAAATAAAGGATAGAAAAGACAAGGTGTGATTAAAACCAAAGTCAATAAGAGCAGCGAAGAAGATAAATAAACAGCTAACTGTATTAGATGTGAGACAAATAGAGCAAACCAACAACGAATTGACAAACTACCAACTAAATAAACGAACCAACCAAGGTAAAGACCAGCAAAAGAAAAAAAATCGCGAGGAAATTGGTCTTACTATCGCTGCAGGGGAGCCAGGAAAGAAACGTGACAGTATCCAACGGTGAAGGAAAGAAGGAGAGAGAGAGAACTGGGTCCACTAGTAGATCAGGGCAATCATTCGCCTAGCAAATGCCTTGAGCTTTGGCATAAATCGTCGGCTTGAGCACCCGATAAGGAAGCTTTATAGTCTTGTCCACTTAAGCCTATCCAACAGGCACGCTTGCCAATTTCTAGCGCAAAGCGCAGCTTCGACTCGAATCACTCACTCGACCCCCATGATTGACACAATCGTCCGAGCGGCCGACTTCGGTGGACGACCGCAAATGTTGACACAGTCGCCTCTCATTTATTTTCCTGCTTATATTTTAAGAAAATAACTTTATTTAATTTGTTACCAATTCTCGTAATCCAATATCGGGTATTACGCCTAAATAACGCAATATTGCACCATCTAATTTTTCTCAACTGGCTTAATCGAATAACTTTTCTTTCAACATGTAAACAAAAGAATCAAATCATAGTAGAATTTAAACAAAGTAGAATGATTTGTAGCTTTGCGAAACCTGAAGCAGTGAGAGAAGAGCAGAAGCCGCTCTAAAATGGGAGTGCTGACGTTTATACTTTCTTTATTCAGAGGTATTTCTTGAAAGCAAAGTGGAGGGTAGAGAGAAGTCGGGTGGGAAAGAGATTGAAGGGGGTTTCACCAGTCACACACACTCGTTATCAGCCAAGGCTATCGACTGGCGGCAGCTCCATCTCCATTGTGGGTCTGTCGCCTCTCCATCACAGGATTGCGGCTAAATCCCTGCCAGTTGTTTAGCCCGCAGTCGAGATCTCAAGTTCTGTTTAAATCAGAGCGTTTGTGACACAATGATGGTGAACCTGTGACAAGTCCACCTAAGTTTGGACTACTCTAGATGGATATAAATCCAAATGCGAATCACTGCGAGAGTGCACTGGATTAAACATTTAGGACAATCTCGGCCTAGTTATAAATAATAAATTATGTCCGCTCGAAAGTATCTTATCGGTATAATATCGTTCCTTTTTACAATAGTTTAAAAAAATAATTTCTAGTCTTGAAGTTTAAAAAAAAAATAACTTACCGCTTTTTTGATGAACGAAACGAAGCCATAACCTTTAGATTTGAGCGTCTGTGGGTCCCGTACCACACGACAATCTCTGCAAAAAAATTAACAAAAAAATCTATTATTTTTTTTTCAATTACCCACATCCGAATCACAAAGATTTGAAAAGACAATTATAAACAACCCCAATAAACTTAAAAAAAAATAGCTACATTGAAAATATAAATAAAATAAAAAAAATTCATAAAAATTTATTGTCTTAAAATAAAATTGTAATATTTTTTTAATCACGAATTCTGTGCTTCAGCTTAAAATAATAAAAATCAAACACTTTTCCAGTCTATGCAAAGTTACTGAGGAAAGAGAAAAAAAGCACTTCCCACTTCTAAGTATAGTCAATTTCGAAATCTCATGGCAATGTTAATGGACTTTTCCGTAGGGAAGTGGACCCAATGGGTAGACTAAGAGAGGAATGCAAAATGGGGACAAAGAATAACGAGCTTACAGCCCTCCTTCTCCAGCCATTTCTAGAGTCAATTGTATAGCCGTCCATCACCACTCATGCAAGGGTAAAAGGAAACAGAATAAAAAAAAAAGACTTTTGCTCTCATAGTTTGTTCATTAGCCAAGTCTAAACACTGCAAACAAGCTGACCATCAAACAACGACAGAAACAAAAAAAATCTCAGTAAAAAAAAGAGGTAATATATACAGCAAAATGGCTGGCACTCGGAAAAGATGAAAATTAAAGCTTGCAACATTTATGGACCAGCAGTTTTGTCATTTTAAATCAAGATTTCAGTACTTCTAGTCATCTATATATATTTCAAGAGATGGAAGTTATATCAAAATAACTTTGTCTTTAAAACCAGAAGCAGAGCGAAAATAAGAGCTGTGTTCCATTGCCATATCTATATATTTTTTACAAAACACAGAAAATTTTGCAATCTGGACGGCAATGGACTCAGAGGAGATATTATGCAAATATATTTGCTTAACTGCGAGATTCATAAAATTTTCTCGCCAACGCCAAACGTAAGTTCTAACAAAAAACGAGGCTGTTCTCGTAACGGAGTCGTATTTAAAGTATGGTTTTAAAATAGACCAAATGCAAAAACCATAAATTAAAATTTTTTAAATATTGAATTTATATTTCCTTGCAAGAAAAAAATAATTTACAATGTATAAAGGTTTCACTTCCCCTCGAGAAACTACCGGAAAAAAAGAGGACGATCTCTCCTCAATCAGAAAAACGAGCACGATTCTAGTGACTGACGACACGCGAGGGAATCAAGTCATCAGTTAAGTCTCCGAAAATAAATGCGATCTAGAAAATTTTCAAAGAGTGATGACAGTTTGTAACGATGAACACACACAGAAAAGGAATTGAATAATCAAAATGACAGTAAATAGAAATAGAAAAAAAGCGCATTTCCCATATGCTGAGTCATTTAAACCCCCAATTGCAACGTGTTTGTACAATTCGTATAAAATCCATCAGCAACGTAAAGAGATAAAGAGGGAAAATAAAGAAGAAAACAATTTCCTTCGACTGATAAGGGCAAATTATTAAAAGCAATGAAGCAGCCAACAAAAATTGAGTAGGATGATGGAATAAACCCATTTGCAAGGTCGGATAAACTTTACTAAGATGCAAGAAAATGAAAATGGCAAACGAGGAAACCAATGACTACAGTATGAGGAACCAAGTCCCACACAACCCTGCCTCAGTTTCGGCTTTTGATTACTATAGTCAATATGAAAAGTCCGTAGAGTGCGGAGGGGCAGTGCACCGCTAGATTTCCCTTGGGTCAGGCACACGCCGATTCACTGCGCCTTGTGCTGCTCCTGCTTTTCACTTATTTATAGCCCTTCTTCACTACTATTCCATATTTGCCATCTTCCTTTTTCTGCCAACTACGTTATTGGAGATTAAAAGTCTTCTCTTTCAATTCCTAAACCAGATTAAGAAACTAGTTTTTTTGGTAAATAATATAAGCTTCCAAAAAAAGATATAAAAGAGTCTCAATTACAGAAAATTAGCAGACTTTGGATTTTTTTCTTTAATTTTTAGTTAATTCCATTTCGAGCTAATCTCGACTAATCCACTTTAGAAAGTTTCTAATTTGTGCAAAAGCGAAAGCTTACTGAGTGTAAAAGGCAAAAAAATTAATAACAAATGTTAATTTTTTAGGATTGAGTAATCTTCATGAGACTACTTTATTCAAATTGCACGAAAGTGCACAACTCCGGAAAAATTAGTCGAGTGTTTTCTCGTGCTGCTCAATTAAAATAACTCAAATCCCCGGCCCCTGTTTGTAGCAGAAAAGCGCTTGTCGGGTTTAAGCAACCGAGCGAAAGTAAAGATAAATAGAATCTCAGTGGACAGTGAGTGCAAATGGTCAATCTTCGGAGTGTAAATGAAAACAACTACATCCCGACTCATTTGCTCCATATTATCAACTCGGTCACCGCAACCAATCGCCAATACCAACTTGTCTCAAGCAACGCGACCAAATCCTGGTTGTAACGGCCAAACATTTATTGCCCAAGCAACTCAAAATAGAAAACAAAAGACGCAGCGACGCTTTACTTAAGAGCTATCAGGCCGACAATTTCTCATTCTACTTCTTTGTTGCTGTGAATGGACTTCAGCGTATTTGACCCGAGTGAGATTTACGCTGATGGCCAATCACAATTGTTTTCTCCCTCCAGGCCAAGCATTTTTCTGTCAGTCCATATAAGACAACCGGATGTAGAACAAATCACATCGGATAGAGCGAGTTGGTTTTACACAATCCCTCTACTCATAAAAGTCATTGCTTTTATGACTGACTAGAAAAATTGCGTTGATAAAAATAAAAAAAGAAATAGAAAAAACGAATGAAAAAAAGAATTCGCTCTTTCTTTTATTTACAGGTGTAGCAACTTGTAAGATGCATTTTTTTGTCAAAATACATGAACGATCAGCTTCAAGTTCACTCAGCAACTCGTCGTGGGGGAGCGACTTATTGATGAAGAGGATCCAATAAATCCCTATAGGATTGTGCCCCGTTCGAGTGTCCAGAGTTCCCCCATAAGACATTCTGGCCGCAAGCCAAAAAGAGAAGAATTGCCGGGCATGGAGAATAAAAGAGGAAGAGGATAAGAGCAGATTACTCGCCACCGACAAAACATTGCTTGGCCTGCAGACCCCTCCCCGACTCGGGTTCGTGCAATTTCATCATTGACACCTGTTCCGGTATTTGAAAAAAAAATTGTTAAAAAGAAAAAAATAATAAAAAATATACCGCGAATCAATTGACGATAGATCGATGTGACACATTTTTAATTTTAAAAAGACGTTTAAAAACTTTTTGATATGTATTGTATAAAGTGTAGCTTAAAGGGGCAGTTTGGAATTAATAGTGCGGTGCTAATTAGGCCTTCTATCCTCCTGCAGCTCGCGTGCAAGTACTCATGGTCCTCGTACGAGCTTTCTCAATTCCTTGGGCCACGCACTATTTTAGAGTCAAAGAACCTCCTGCAGCCTCGATATTTAATTAGGATCAGATGGGCCTCGCACATTTAATGACCCGTTTTACAACTCTTTGCTGTTCAAAGTGTAGCTGCAGCTCACAGCTTATTGAGTACATTAGTTATCGACTAAAGTCTGCGTGCAGGAAACTGACTCGAGGGAAGAGCAGTGCCAGTCAAATAACTCAGAGACAACTTCTTTAATTCGGACAATCTTGACTCTCGACCCGAGGCAGCGGAGCATGGACGCAATCTCTGGCGTATGTGGTCTCTACCGACTATTCATGGCATTACGAGTGTGCGGTTTAAACGTTGCTCTGTCATTCATCGTCTTGACAACACCACTAGTTGCAAACGTATCTCATTACGACATAGTCATTCGTCCCTCGATGATTTTATTTCGAATTGCTCGCGTTGCTAGTTCTACGCATTTGTCCGCATCACCGTATTCTCTTTAAACAAGTCATCTTTAACCTATTCTGTTTACCTTCTTTTTCTCGACGTAAAAGCAAATTGACGATTTTTATCAGCTAACGGGCCAAACTTAACTTGGAGAATTGAAAAGTTACTATAGAAAACAATTTTCAATAATGGTGAAATGGCAAAAAGGGAAACTACTTCCTTTCTCCGCTAAAAGGATAGAGATAGGGACGCGTAGTCGGGTGAGTTGCTTCTCACTAATGATCGTCTCCAATCCATTATGGAAACCAATAGGTGGATTAGAGATAAGGCCCTCCAAGGAAACTGCCAGCCCTAATAACACGCCCTTTCAGTAACGTGTCACTTCTTTGTTCTTTTCAAGTAAACTTGCAACTTGCTGCAATTGTACTCTGAGCGACACGGAATCAAATAAAAGACTGAGCAAGTTATAAGATCATTTGTTCCTCTAGGGGAAATAGGGATTGTACCATCACGTGAGGCATGTTGCATGTTGGTTGGCCAACTGCGTGCACCTGCTCAGTTCTCAGGAGACCGCTCGCTCACACTCTCGTTTTCCACCTCCCTACCCATACCTCCTTCTTCACCGTTCATTCGGTGATGGGAGGGAGTAAGCAAAGAGATGGCGCTCCCTCGTCTTCTTCCCAACCGGGAGGTCATGGTGCCAGGTGGTGTTGTTCTCAGTGACCGCTTGCCTCTCGCCCCATTCTTAATTAATTCATCTATTTAGAGCCTTCGGGGTGCTTGGAAAAATAAAAGAGATGCTACCGCTTTTCGTCTCACACGATGTTCTCAAGAGACATTCTATACAAACCTCATTGCAAAAAAAAATTATTTTCTTTGTCTTAAAGTTGAAAACTTCTTAGTTACATTTCTTTTTTTAAACAAGTGACACTTTTTTATCACTTTACAATGTATAAATATATAGATATATATAATTCACCTTTATATAATTTCTCAGCTTGTGTTGGATATGATAACTAATGTGAAAGAAATAAGTGTTTTAAAAGACGATTTTAAGAAAGAAGAGAAATAAGTGTAGTAAATATAATAATTTAGTAATAAAAATAATGATAATAATAATAGAATAAATAATAGTATATTAAAAGTATATAATATATTCAAATAAAAATTTACATGCTGGAGCAGAGCCTGGAGAAATCCAACCGTTCTTCAGTATGACCAGTAGATAAAGAGATTCCAAAGAAATAAATGCAAGCAGAAGAAGATCACATCAAAAATCAATGCTTTATAATAGCCATGTAGAAAGAGATTAAATTCAACAAGAGAAATTTTAAATTTAATCATTCAATTAAAAGTTATATACATATACGTGTAGATAAAAGAAAAATGGATATGAAAATGTTCTACATGTTAATTATTACTGCCATCAAATTACGTTTTGTATACATTAACTTCCCACAAAAGAAAAAAATTTATAACCTCAAACATCATGCAAACAAACTTATTAGTTACTAAAAATTAAAACATATCATTTTAGACAACACAATTTGAATTTAATCATTGCACAAATATTGTCAATAGAATTCATAAATTTAACTCGAAGAAATATTCATATTTTAAAAACGTAACAAAATTTCCCACAAATTCAGAAATAAATATAAAAAAGTACTTACGATATTTCTCCAAATGGTGCAAATGCGTCCTTAAGAGTATTTGTTTCGATTTCTGGACTTAAATCACCAACAAATATGTGAAAGTGCTCTGTAAGAAGAAAAGGAAAAAAAAATATGTTACTTCACCTGATTTTTTATTGAGTGTAGGAGAGGAGAAAGAGGACTCCAAATCCCGACACAAGAATCTGAAAAGCAAACATAAAATTTATATTCAATTACCCCTATCACCCCAAACACGCATCTCACCACAACTGAAAGGGAAAAAACACCCTTTTACCTTATTTGTCTCCAGATATTTAAGTAGTCAACTATTTCCCTCCCCCAATCTAAATCAATACATTATCACCACTCAAAAAAAAAGTAGAAGTGCAAAAAGGGAGAGAAAAAGGAATTTTAAAAAAAGAATCCAATACCGAGAAGCAAAACCGTCTTTTGTTCACCCTCATAGCCCAACAAGATCGAGACAGTCGAGCACAAACTGCAAATTTTTCGCTACGCACCGCCTGAGTATGGTAGCTCACTGACAGAATTCCAATACTTTCCATTAGCCCTGGTGGTGCACAGAAAGGAAAAGAGAGAGAGATTCTAGTGGAAAAATCACCTCTCCCCAACCCTGCACCTTACCCACGCGATAATAATTGCACCAGCTGACTCGCATACCTTCAGTGCAATCATTTGCTCCCATCCACCACAAAACCCCTCAAAACAGCCAATTGGCTCAGTACGTGGCTGCCGAGATAAAAAAAAATACACCAAGTCTTGTGTAAAAGGCGGCTCGCGCACATGGATACGTTAACTCGCTTTCTCTCTTTTGTGATGGTGCAAACACTCGGAAGCTTTTACTTTCATCCGCTGACAAGACTAAAACTTCTTTCCCTCATCCGCCTACTGCCGCCTTCTCAAATGAGTTAGTGGCTATGTACAAAAGATTTATATGCCCTGTCAAAAGCAAATTGTGTTGCGATACTTTTACCTAAACACTATCATTCAAAGGGAATTTAAGACCGCCTCACCATAGGCTTTACTGTCATTTATTTTAAGAGACATTACACTTGTCCCACTAATTTGCACTCAATCCAACATTTCCTTTTTCCACCCTCGTTCCTCCTTCTATGTTTACCTTCTCTCTGGTTGTAGTACAAGTGTTTGTTCAAACATTATGTGTATAAAAGACTATCTTTTAAACTAATGACGAAACAAATGTTTGAATAATGTCATAATAACGATATAAGCATTATCATCATTTAAAAAAGAAAGAAAATATTTAACATTCACACCTAATGAGGTACTTATGATATTATTTTTTCCTTTCCCCCAGCTGGAAATAATTACAAATTATTTGCGCAAAGTGCCATTAAGCATATGATAAAATAAAATTTGTCCTCTTTAGTCACAACTGTAAAAACTGAACTCCCTTTTTTCGGGCCCTCTAGCATCAAATCCGAGCTTCAGTCTCATCTTGCAACTTAAAATGAAGAGCGGAGAAATGTCGGTCGAGTTACAATTCATTAATTTTTCCCCCTTCTTCAATCCACAAAGACTCTATTATAGATGCCTTTTAATGATGAATGCAGACTCACACAGTGCAATTAGAATGGTTGCAAAGATAAGTGAATTATGTTTAAGCAAATTAGTTTTAAGCATTCGCTTTCTCTCTCCTTCTTCTCTTGAGGGATTATAGAAATAAAATAGGAAAAGGAGGTCTCTGACCCATCTCCAAAACTACTATTACAACCATGTGTTAAAAAATATTTTGATTAACATCGAAGATTGTAAATGTAATCAGATAAATTCATTCTCGTTCGAAATCGACCACGTTTAATTAATCATATTTCAGCAAACTGACAGTGACCTCTCTCAATGAAACGAATGCCGCATATAATCCAACTTATTATTAAAGCACGATCCAATACCAATTACATTCTAAGGCTAACAACCAGTTTGATCGAAAGCTAAAACAAATTTTCCCCGTAGCCTAACCTCAGAGCTTAATTCAACATCAATTACAAATCGTTATCCCTTCCCTCTTGGTGTGTTCTATTTCCCCGAGCTTGGAATAGCAAGGGAGAGCCAAAAAAAATCTAAACCTAAAAAATTCTTCCTTCAATTCATTTAGCATTGGCTCACTCTTCGAGGAATGTGAGCTGACTTTGCAATGAGAGAAAGAGCACCATCCCATCTTCCTTTTTCCCCAAGTGGCCAGACGAGCTGATAATGTGGCTGCTGGTTAACACTCTGATGGCCATGAATGTTACGCAAGAAAATTCCCCTGTGGACCAAACACCACCCAAATCGATACGACAGACAACCAACGCCTCTTTGATTGTTCACGCTAAGCGAAACATTTCCCCACTAATATTTCATGACAAAAAAAAATAAATAAAAAAAAGCAACCGCGCGATTATCAACTCTTTCCCTCGTTCTCCACACTCCACTTCACTTACACTTCATTTAATTACGACCACATTATAATTCAAAAACCCTCGTAATCTACACTTAAGTTCAGATTTCTTTCACGTAAAAGAAAATTTAATTTGTTATTTCAACTAATATAAACCGAATTTTGTGAACGGAGGTCTTGGCAATCAATTGGCGTAGATTTGACTCTTTATCCGTTTCTATCACCCTCCCTATAAGATGTAGGCAGCTTATCTGACTCATTTGCCAGTTGAGTTGGGTCCGTTGAAAAGGGATGGTGTCTGCAGATTGGAGATTAATGGAAAGCGACCTGAAGGTCACGAATGGACCTTCCATCACACGGAAGCTTCATGCAATGCTCTCCTTTCGGTCGTATGTCTCTAATCACTGGCAACCAGATGCATACAGAAACCAACAAGCTTTGCCTCTCTTCTTAGATCAATGGCTGGCCATTAAAATTAACTGCCTGGTCCAATATAGAAGTCTGAGCGTCCTGCTAGCGTGCATAAGAGAGAGATAAAACGAGAGCAATTCCAATGGGCATGTATATGTCATTCCACTTGTCAAAACACACGGAGGAAGGGGAAATCTAATGGTCAAACGATTCCACTGACATTTGCCTAACCGATATTCAAATAAAAGAATTGAAAATGGAGCTGTTTCACCATCGCTAAAAGGTTATGTCACAGCCTCGTGCAAAACATAAAACGATACGCCAAGATAAGCAGATTGAATCGCCAACTAGATAAATAGATACGGACGTGACAGTAATTCTTTTTTTTTTTGTTTACAGCACTAAACAACATCAATTTTGGGCGTAAGTACACGTTTATTACGGTCACGTACTCGTATTGACCTTAAAACATAGCGCAAATAGTTTTCTTATGTTCTCTTAGCATTTAACTAAAATTGAAAATTTTAATCAATATTTTCTCGTAAGACCTTTGAGTGGGAGCAATTTTTTTAAAAAGATGTAAACAGGTAAAAATCAATCGCCATTAACTCTTTGGTGCCTAATAACGTCTCCAATCTGATACGTCGCTTTCTTCACAGCGTGTCATAGCGGGCAACGCCCCTTTCTTATTCCCAGTCCTCAAGTCTCTGGCAAGAAAACTAAAGGACAACCAATAGCAGACGAACACGAAGACTGATCAGTGAAAGCTGATTGGTCGAACGGAGCCAACTTAAAGAAACTCAGAGCCCTCCCTCGCTGACAAGAAGAACCGGAGCTCACCTGTATTAATCCTCACTTTCAACAAAAAAATGGCATACCCTTTTAAACCCCATTAACCATTAAATGATTGTTATCGCGGATCGAATTGAATGTGAAAAAAAAAATAACAAGCCACTTTTAACTCTTTGCTCTCACTCGATCAGATTCGCGTCCAGTCGATCGGTGGTCGATGAGAAACCGACCAATTAGAGTCGATTCGCGTTTGCTTGCGCGTGCGTATTAAGTCGATACCACCCTTCCTCGCTGTGAATGCGCGATGCCAGTGAAATTCATTTCGTGACTCAAAATATTTGCAAAATAAAAATGGAGGGAGACTCAAGTTGAGTGAGGGAAAAATCATTAATATTGCTTCGTGTAGTTTGCATGCGAACCGAGCTAATTAACTGCACAACTTAGTAATAAAGTATATATAGCACGGAACAACAACTTTTGGAAAGAGAAACAGAAAGAGAAATGAAAAATATAATTTAAATCCATCAAAATCTATCAAAAGTAATAAATAAAAAATTAATAGAATAAAACGCAAGAGGGATTTTATAAAAATTTAAAACGTAATCGGGCAAGAAAAATATTGACATAAACGATTTCCTTCAAATCCGACTAACTCTTTGTTTTGCGATTTCAAAGATTGCATTTGTAATTTGCAACTCGAATACCAATTTAATTAAAAAACGATAGAAAGAAATAAGAAACTTTCTTAAATCCCTTTTATTTCTATTTATATATACATTTTTGTAAATAAAAAAAAAAGAAAATAATTACGCAGCACCGTTTGAGAAATTGCTACAACTGCCATGTATGTAGCAAAACTGTCTGTCTCGTAAAGTGATAATGTATTTTATGCCACAAGGGTTATTTGTGGGGGGAAATCTGAACGAGGGTTAGAAAAATGGCATTACGCTTCAAGAACAACAACAAAAGCAGGACTTTATAAAGTCGATAGCAAACTTTGGTTGCTTAAAGAGCGTTCTTTACACTGGTTGTAGAGAAGAACCTCCCGCGGAGCTAAAGCCTTGGCCGGACTTTTCCGCATGCTTCGTAACGAAAAATATCTCGCAAAGCATCGACGATAAAATCAAAGTTACAACGAGTGAAGAAAATTAAACACGATTCGGCAAAACAGCGTGGAGCCTTCAAACTCGACATTTCACTTATGATAGAAATAAAAGTGAAAACGCTTAATGAAGTCAACATTTGTTTTGGCCTCCTTTGCTTTTGTTTACTGCCTCGGCACTTGCGAGCTTCACAGCCCACTTGGCAGACGAAGAGAAACACAAAAGCAACGACTGGTTTCAGGAAAAAAATATTGCTTTTGTGCACATACAGCCTCAAAGACACACACACACACACATCCACATAGCCACAAATAAAAAATATAAAAAGCAAAACAAAGTGAGAATGAGTAAATACCGAGGCGTGTGCTCTTTTATGCTATTCCCGTCTCGAAATCCGGAGAGAGGTCGCATTCCAAATTGCAGCCAAATGACAACACGAAAAACACTCACATTAAACTTCCATTAACTAATAAAAAGACGATTAAATGCAACTAAATTCTCGTATATCGTTCGTCCTTTTTAGTTTTTTAAACTCTCCTTTGATTAAGGGATATGTCTAAAAGAAATAAGAGGGTGCAAACGTACCTCTTATACGCATGGCGAACTATTTTGAATTAACGAACAGTTCATTTGCTTCGCCTCCTATCTAACCAATGCAGGCTGCTTCCACTTTCCACTAAACGAGTGGAAAGATAAAAGCTCACTACATAGCAGCCAATCTCGGAATGATGTACTCTACACGTGCTGTACGGGGTAAAGTGCCTCATTTACCACTAACACCAATAAAAACTGCTCGCAATTTTCAAAGACAATCAAACATGTTACACTTTTGAATTCATAACGCCACTGTATCAACAGTTTTCTCAATTTATTTCCTACGTCGTAGCCATCCATTTAATAAAAAAAGATAAAAAATAAATAAATTTCTAAATTTAATTTGTGTACGTCTGGTATCCATGACACTAATCGATATTGTTTCAAGTCGGCATCTTTAGAAGATTTTTAGATCAAAATGCAAGAATAATCGAGCAACGAAGGAAACACGCGGCCATGATCACCAACATATTTTTTTCTTCGTTTTTTCTTTCTTGTTTGGATAGGCGTAAGTAATTGCCAAGTTGCACGAACGCCTTTGGGGATCTTCCAAATGGAGAGTGAAAAGAGAAACTCAGGTGTTTTCTCTTCCGCCCCCAAATCCAACATCTCCACCTTTTCACATAAATCACTAAATTTATCATCAAAATTCATCAGTTCGCCCATTCTTCGACTGTAAATATAAAATTAACATTTAAGAAGAAAAAAAATCCTACTACCAATAATATCAGCTGAAATAATTAAAAAACTGAAAAATACGAATTGATAAAAAAAGTTTTAAAGGCAACAACAATAAAAAAAAAAAGCCAAAACTATAAAAAGTAGGACTAATACAATTGCAACTTATCCTTAACTCGAGGTGTGGGAATCGTGCAGTCTCTTTCTTTATGTTTCCCCGCAACCAGCGTGCCGTGAAAAAGCAGGCAAAGCGCTGAAAGAGCGAGCAAGAGCCAACTGAGAGAGAGAGAGGAGAGGAAGAAAAAAACGATAATTTTTATTTTCCACCCTCACATTTCAAGTGAAAAACCGCAGTCGCACAATTTGTATTAATGCTTTTCTGTGTCGCTGCGTCATCACCTCGTTTATCCAAAAAAGCTTAAGAGAAAAACAAGAATTAGAAATCCTCATTGCCACTTGGCATTTGTTTCGTTTTCGACTGGCTAAACACGCGTACCTGAATCGATTCGAAAATAAATGCGCACCATATGAAACCCTTTAAATATTGATAATGTTTTAGTGGGAAAATTCAAAGACCATCACGCAAATTGTAGACTCTTGATTTATAATTTTCTTTAATGTAAGAATTTGTGAAATGAACAAAAAAAATTTTCCTTTACCCATCGAGCAAAACTCTTTTGCCATTCAATCCGAACTTGTGGTAGATAGAATAAAAGGTGATAAACCCATCCACTCTCTCCATCCTGTAATATGACAACATGTACAAGAACCAACTTGTGGCGATAAAATGAACACGGGATGAGACGCAGACGATGATGTTCCATGAGCCAACACCCACTTCTCCATCTCCTTTTCCCTCCTCAATTTAATATAGTCGGCGGGGAGCTTCAAATCTAACATTTACATCTCGGGGCAGAGCGAGGAAGTTCCCTCAACCTGCACTCGCAACCCGACAATTTCTCTTTCAAGCCCTCCAGCTAAAACGCGTACCTTCTTTACTCACCACACTCTAAACTCACCCCCCCGCCCCCAATCTCTTACTCTTCTCAGTCATAAAACTCGACTTTCCAATTTCGGAGCAAATTGCAATGGGTACAACTCATGGCAATGCGTTTCTAATGGCGTTTATCGTCAGTGTGAGAAAACCCCTTCGCCACTCTACATCATCCAACCAAGTATGGAAAACTCCAAAAGTCCAATTGGCAAGACTTTCTCTGCATCTATTTCTTACCCATAATCAAAAAAAAAAAATTTGACATTTACTTTCTACAAATTTACGACTTGTGCCCAGGACTTGTTCTGTTTTCAGACCACTGACTGTAAATTCCAAGATCAACATACAGATCGCAGAATCGGAGATGTGCGCGAGACGATTGCCGCCAAAGGCAAGTGCTTTTTTTCCTAGTAAAAAAGGAAAAATGTTTCCAGGCTAATGGTCGACGGGGGAATCTCCCGCCGCGACAAACTCCCGACATCAGGATCCCTGGAGGGTCGCCTAAGCCGTATGGTGACGATGAATACTTCGACATTGGCATTAGCATAAGAGGACATGTACCCGAGGGTAAAAAAGATAATAAAAAAAAATGGTAAAAGCAAAAACCGAAAAAAGCAAACAAAACAGCAACAACATGTCATCGACATAATGTTTGCTCGAGTAAATCTCCACTTATTCGGAAAAAGTTTCAATGAAATTCAATATCGACGCTTATTACAAAGACCTTGGAGTCATGCGAGAAGACAAACCGCACGAAGAAGCGCTTATTCGCTAGCAGCGAAGTGAATTCTTGCCCTTTCCACTCTTAACATCCTTCTCGTGCCATTTTAACGCTGGAGGAATGGTCAATAATTCCTGTTGCAACGGATGGAACTGCAGGTTCCTGCCACACCCATTCCTCCTCCCGGCAAATGACTGTCCACTCAGACTGTCCACTGTCCGTCGGGAAAGAAGCCAAGTCTTCCAACCAATCAACAACATTGAAAATTGAAGAAAAGTAGGAGTCGAGTCGAGACTTGTAAGGGCAGTTATTGTAGAAAGAAAAGAGAAAAAGAAATACAAAATAAGAAGAAAAGTTTTGCAAAACGAGTTAAAGTAAGTCAGTCAAACGGAAAAAAAAGTGGATAAGAGTGACTTCAAAACAGAGAAACTAAAATTCCAGAGGGGGAGAAAAAATCCTGTTATTGAGGTTCACAAGGGAAATCCCCCTCTGCAAACTACAAGCAGTTTCCAATTCTCGCCTTTTCGCTTTTGATCGAAAAATGGAGCGTACTCATCCCCACCTCCCAGCAGCAAACTCGCAAACCTGCCCCCCGCAGGCCAATATACAACCGTTGAGTTCAATAAAATCTTGCTAATATCTACGGGTCACTTGTTTAAACGTGGCAAATAAAATAACCGAGAGAAAAATCGCAGCAAAAAAGAAATATCCCATTAAATCTTATTTTTATATATTTTCAACCGAAAAAAAGATATAAAAAAGAAGGGAAAAGTTCAAACATTTTTATTACAGCACTCACCAATATTTATCAATAATTCACACACATCAGAACCCTGACTGCCAAACACCATAAGCAATGCATAGGATGAGCACGCATCACACACACACACATGGGTTCGCCAACCACTAAAATTCTGACCCGAACACACCTGGAGGCCACCAATCCACATGCCGTCGTCGCCTTTAATAAAACATCGAGCAGAGTGCAACACACCCCAGGTCCATCTGAGTGGCCACCTCGGTTAATCCCCGAGGGACAGAAACAGCCCTTCTTTATACGTCAAAGCTTGGCCAACCTGAGCAGTTGCGCAATCGGGTTATACCTGGGCTCAGCTCATTACCTATTGATCAAGTGACCCCTCCCTCATAAATTGAAGAGCATCTCTACACCAGCAAGCCGCCCTCAAGCACCACCATATCCACTATTTTTACTCTCTTCTCATCTATCTATTATTACTTAAGTCTTTCGGAAATTCAATTCATTTTTTGTTTCAGGTTTTAATTTTTTTTTTAAATTTTGAAATATGTAAGCGTGTTTCCTATCGGTCGCATCTAGTAAAATTTTTTATTTTTATTTCTTAGAAATATTTTAGAATTGATTCAATGAAAACAAAAACAAGAAATGGAATAAATATTGGAGAATGTTGATTTTTTTCACATTTTCTTATCCTCTATTTTCGTAATTCTTGCAGCAATTCGATTCGATTTCGCCATTTTATACATTCGTGCAATCTTTTTCTTTATATATGACTATGTAAGTCAATAAAATATTTCCCGTTATATAAGCTAAAAGTAAATGAATGCGGTATTGGCAAAAGTAAACGAAACATTTGTAAATCCAAAAATGTAAAATATCTATTAAATTATGATAAAAAAAATCTAAAGAGTAAAAAAAAAATCAATATAATAAATAATAAATAAATATAACATTGCAAATGTTTATCGCTCGGCTTGGAAAGACATTAAAATAAGTTTTTTTTTTTAAAAATTAAATTTTATTTTATTTCTTTAGTATTATTTATATATTTTATATATATATATCGATCGTAGTTCATCCCAGTATATTGACCAAGGCCAATTCTCTAGCAAATACGCACAGAACTATAGATTAATGTCAACCAAAACACTAGGAAATTTCCACGCCAATCTGACAGTGCGTGGGAAAAGTTTGAGATAATAAAATTGTTCTATCAATAATCCTATTTTCATTTGAGATGTAAACAATAGACGACCTTTAAATGCAATAAAAAAAATATTGAATTAAATACGAAAAGCAAATATTACGCTTTATCTATGATTTCGAATCAAGATGAGTGAATCTAGCGGTAGTTACGTTCATCCTAAAACTGACAAAACTACCGAGAAACGAGTAATAGCCGTGAAAATTGAAGGGAGCAGAAGCAAAAGTTGATTACTTTTCCACCCCCTCCGTCTCTCTCTTTCTCTCTCACCATTTTACTTGAAGCAAACCCGCTTTTCCCAATACACTTTTGTCACGAAATTCACTTTGAATGTTTCTGTCTGTCGACTTGTCGCGAATTAATAACACGCTCATCCACAGACGAGAACACGCAAAAAATAATCTACAATTATTCCATCAAAATACAATAAACTTTACTTCAATCCATTTATTGTAAACATCTTGCAATATAAAGAGAAACTAATCAATCGAAATGTAATAAAACTCGCAATCCTTTGACCTTAGCCAAAGGAAATAATATGATTTCCGATAAATCGGACTTAAACAAATATCGGCAAAGGCTATTCTTTAAAGGTCTCCACCTCGCCTTCTCCTTATTCTTCCACTGACCACTTCATCGTCTAATATGCTTCCTTAAGGCCATAAATTATTGATTTTGCAACCACGTTCCACGACCAATTAAATTATTATGCCCAGCAGACTTTTAAGAGGATTGACAAAATAACTGGAATCTTACAAAACGGGTCATTGTGGTGGCCAGCTAATGTATATTTATAAGCGTTTGTGAAATAATAATAACGCATGTTTTCTGCTTCCTTCGCATTTACGATAAATGTAAACCAATACAGTATGCAATAAAAAATTCACCGTAAAAGTTCTCGAAAACATCTCGATATCAAGTTCAATGCGTAGTCAATGGGCCAGTGCGCACCACTTGACCCTAGCCATAGCTGTGTATTGGAATCCAATAAAAGTGCTCAGCTTACATTCTTTTCCGGTTCGACACACACGAGCCTAAGGTCTAGTGTCTGTTCCTTTATCCAATCCAATATCCATTCCTTTCCAAATCCGATTGCGACCGATAACACACTTTGATCACAGATCAAATGGATTTTTTTAGTTAAAAAAATTCTCCGCCAATTATGGTATATCTGAATAAATTTCAAATGCGTAGTAATTAAATTGCCAATTGGCAAATTAAAAAAAGAATTTTGTTTCGTATCGCTCGCAACAATTTAGACACTTGTTGTTCATTCCTTACTTACACTCACTGCCTTTAACTAATGCCAGTGACAAAGCCTCGAGATAACCTTCCTCATGCAACCGTGCAATGAGATCAACCTAAACCTCATTGGCCAACTCTCTAAGAGCAGAAAGGGGCCATGGCCTAGTGGCCCGCCGAGAGCCATCAACCTACGGCCGAATGCGTTTCACAAACCCAGTCAGCTTTACACTAGCCGTGCCTCACAATGGGCAGATTGCACGGCTCGCAGCCCCAAAACACCTGAGCAACAATCTCAAACCATCTAATGCTCTTGTTGGATAGCACACCAATGTCTATTAAAAATCTATTGAATTCCAACCTAATCAGTTCCTATATTATCCCCAAGATGAATCCTTTGTTTCCAAAATCCCAAACTTCACTTTTCTGCCTTCCTTTAGTAAACAATTGGACCCTTTTTTAATATTACCTATTGGCTTTTGTTTTCCAAATAAGCTTGGTAACTTCTGACCCCTTCCTCCTTAACCGCTTGTCAATATTTGCTCCATTCCCAATACAATACTTTCACATTAAGAGTCTTGTTAGGGTCAGACAAGGTAAAGTGCACCATTCGTTTATTTCGGCGTCAAATGAAAAGCAAAGCGAACAACTCTTGGCACGTAACATTAGTAGACCCCCAACTGTAACCTTGACGTGAAACACGTCAAAACGACACCGGGCTCCGGTATACTTTATCACCTCCAATCAAACGAAAATCTCTGCTAAAATGCCCGCCTTGAGTTGGGCTTTCCGCATGGCGTGCCAGATACGTAGTAAAGCCAACATCATAGCGCCGAAATTCAGGGTGACAAATTTGTCGCGAGAATCTTTTTCTCCCTTTCCTCATCAGTAATGTTCGTCTTCCTCCATTTGTCAACTCATTTTACATACAATATTTTGTACGCATAAACATTAGTGCGGTATTCAACAGCTGCTTACATTTTATTCGACACGCAATTAATGCTTGCAAATGGGGATTAAATAGAAAATTGATGCGAATATCCTTACTACTAGTGTCACCGCGCCCGATCGCGCCGATCAATTTGATGTCGGCCGAACACTTTGCCATCAACATCTAATATTCTCTTAAATGAATTAGTCGAGCTCTTAATCAGCCAATTTAAAATTAAAATCCCTTAGCATCAAGAAATAACCCTTGAATCTCGACATTTAGAGAAGACGAGCAGTTGTATCTAGACTCCCTTTTATTACCTATAAACTGGGCAGCCACAACACGAATGTTCAACAGTCACCAAATACGACCTTACAAACTGTGGCTTACCTGCAAACACATTTTAGTGCCTTATTTCAAGCAGCTTAGTCGCCATTTACACTTAACCGACAGCATCCGTTGCAACAAACACCTTCGTTACGCATCAATCCACAACTAAGTTGCAATTATAATAACAGAGGCGTTATAAGTAACGTAGCAGCTGTTTCATATCAAACCAAATAAACTGACATGTTGCGAGGCTTAATCTAATAAAATTTGCCACAAAGCAAAAATAAATTAATTTACTTTAAAGCTACTCAATTGTTATTTTTTTTTTCAAAATTCTATTTATCAATCAATTTTATGTATAAACAATTTTATATTCAAAGCTACAGGATGAATGAGAAATTCATCAGAGGCAGTCAAGAACGGCGTTTTGTATATAATTTTTTTTTCGCACATATGAATAAAGAGGATGTAGTGCATTGCTCGAAAAAGCCATTTGGGTTTCCTTCCTACACCTGGAAATGACGTCATTGATTTTCATATAAATAAAAAAAATATCCATTTTTATTTTTCTTTCTCAATATTGAATTTTTAAGTAAAAAAGAAAATGAACGTTGGCCTCGGACTAAACATTTTCTATTTCAATTTTTCAACACCTCGTCATCGCTTCTCTTGTAATTTTTTTCTTTTCATTTTTCAAAGAGATTTTTTTTTTATAGTGTAAAATAACAAAAGCTGGAAAGGAATTACCAAATAAGCGAGCTCGGACCTTAAAAAAAAAAACTAAAAATTTATCATTGAAAAGTGTTTGGATTCTTCCCTCTCTATTTTTGAAAAAATCGTTTCTTTCCCCTATAGCCAAATACCCTTAAACTGATTTGTTTATGGAAAAAGGGGCGTTTTGGATCATTCACAGCCCCTACCACTAGTATGGTACTATATATTTTTCGCAACTGGGGAAAAATAAAAGCAACTGAAAAGTTGAAGCTTTAAAAAAAACAGAAGGGGTGTGAAAAAAATCGGCCATTTGTTATCGCGTATTTGATGGTTTTGCAGACAACTCTTCGCCGAACCTCCAAGGGCATGTCGAAAAGAATAAAAAGAAATAAAATAAGTGAATATATTCCTAGTTTGCACGCTTCGATATTGCAAAAAAAAGTAAGTCTCAAAGTTTTATGTTCGTTTTTCGTTATAAACACGAGTAAATTTACCGACTGCAGGTCAATGGAGCACTAAAGTATTTTATCCAGGTAAGTCGAAAAGACACCTCAGCCATCCAAGGGTCACTAGAACCAATCTCGTACGTCTCTTTTCATTTTTAATAAGTATTCACTATTTTTATTCTAAAGTGTACGAAGAAACGGTTAAACTGGCCACCAACTCAAGCGCATTTGATCAGTTAAGTATAATCAACTAAACTTAACCACCTACGAACCGCATAAAATACATCCATTTAACACTAGTCGGTCAATATGTAAAAGAGCAAAGATACACTCGAAGATTCATCCCACAATCGTAGAATAAAAAGAGAAAACGAGGCATCATTAGCGCCCATTAATAACATCCCCCATACACATTTCAATTCACCCTTTCCCGCTGACTCTTACATTGACGCATTAATTAAAATCCAGTGTCTGTTCCCCCCCTCTTGTTTCGATCAAATGATTCACCTCCAGTCGTTTAAACGGAGGAGGTTCCAAAATAACTTCCGTTGTCCGTGACAGGTAGTACAGGTAGCCCGGCAAAACAGGCAGCGGTTGAAAGATAAAAGCCGGTAGTTGCAAAAACACGCATCATTCGACCTTCCTCCTCCCACGTAACAAATTAATCTGAATATTTAAAAACTAAATAAAACGAAATAAAATATGAAGAAAATTAAAATAAAAACTTCCAATCATTAATTGATTGTCATGTATATATTCGCGCTTCATATTGTTAATTAGGGTTACTTAGAAGTTTGCTAATGGGTACAAAATTTCACAATTCATATAACAAATTTGCATCGTGGTTTATTGAAAAATAACTTCCTGGGAGGAGCTGTAACGACGGCGCTCGGACACGCTAAGTTAACAGCCGCCTGCGAATATCCACTCACAGGAAATTCCAAGGGGCAAAGGTGCGGAGCGAGTACATAAAAATAAAAAAAGGGAAATGATATACCAAATTTAAGTTAGTAAAAAATAAATTTTACGGGAATAAATTATTCAATGGAAATACCCGCTCCGAAATAATAAATAGTCGAATAAAATTTTGTAATAAAATAATTCGCGATTCAGTATAAACTTTCATATGAAACTAATCCATATAAAAACTCTCACGAGTCATAATCCTCAACTTCCGTTCGTTTTAATCCCGGTCAAAGTAAAGCAAAGTAAAATGAAATTCGTAAACCAGTGAATCAAACTCAGATTTAACAAACCGTTTAAGTCGGCGATTCTAGAGCGATAAGCAAAAATCAAATATCCAAATGACGCAAAACATGGTTCGCACATGCGTTCACCGGTACGGGATTAAATAAATAAGAAAGCGGAAATCAACATCAACTCCCTTCAATCCGTTAAGGGGATATCGCAATTTGAGCCGACATACTTTTTCCCTTCACTTAGCGATCCCAGCGGTACCTTTTCCCTCGATCCCCGCGCTCACCCTCGCCCCTTACCCTTTACCTTGAATGGAAGTCAGGCTTTTAGCGTGGTTCTCGGTCTTGGGCAGTGGATGAGTGGGAATCACTAGCGAGGTGGTCATGTCTGCTGCTCCGCCTCGCGATTTGCCAACCACTGAGCCCCTTTTAGGTGTGTGTCTGTACAGCGGGCGTGGGCAGTGCTGCGTTCGCTCTGTGCCCCGAGCTTCCCTCTCTCTCACTCACTCTCTCGTCTCGATCTTTCCGCCGCCTGACCGAACGCTACTCGAGCGCCACGCGACACTACACGGCTGCAGCCAATCAGTGGGACGAAGGGGGGTGCGCATGCCTTTCCGTACAAAGAGCTGCCAACTTCGATAATTTATGGATTTACAACAGATTCCCCTCCCACAATCCCCCTATCTACCCCCTCTCGGGTCTCTGCCATTAGATGGGGGTGATGATGGCGCACGTATATCGCTCTAAAGAACAACATTATATCATTTACGTGTTGCATCGACTCGTTTCACCCTTTAAATCTACCATTTACGACAGTGTATCGATATCCAGCGACGGCGCGCCTTCTTACGCTTCTTTTTCCTTTTTTTCTTTTTCTTCCGCTATAGAAACTACTCGCTTTTTCGCATTCCACGTTTCACATTTATTAACAATGAGTTTAATTTTTCACCAGATGCTGTTAGGGAGTGTCAGTAGGTTGATAGAAGCCCTTAATGGGTGTGCAAATAATTCCTTCAAATTGATAGCCAGCCTTACAACCAGTAAGCCTCTTAGGTGGCACATTGCGCGCGCATCGTACGTTTTTCCACGGCGAGTGAAAAAAAGAAGGAAAAAAAATACCTTTTTGATTTTAATTTCATGCGCTGAAGAGAAGGAAATGGGCATGTATCAGAATACTCTTTGCATCTCTGATCAACAGGCGAAGCGTCAGCTTCTTTCCTCACTAGATGGTGAAGGCGCCGCCGAGGGAAATGACATGCAACACCCCCACCTCTCCAAATCATCTATACATGCGATGATTTTTCTTAAAAATTTATGAGCCGATTACGCGCATTTACAAACTTATTAATTTACTATTTAAAATTTTTATACTGCACTCACTTATTAAAAATAGATAACCAAAATCTTACTTGCTTTGAAAAATAAAATTTTACGCATATTTTTTTCATGTGTTTAAATTTGACTTGGTTAAAAATGCGCATATGAAACTAAGGTTCAATCAATATTGAAAATATTTACAGCCTCATTAAAGTCAATAATTTCTTTTTTTAGCCAGTAATATGCTATGAGTCATTCTTGCATATAAATCAAGGCACGCTGATAATTCCAATTTTTCCTTTTTTAATATTTAAAAAAAAAAAAAAAATCAATCCGTTAATGACGAGAAAAAATGCGAAGCAAATTGAAATTTTCACCACCCACAGAAAGAGAAATTTAAAATTAAAAAAAATAAGTAAAATGAAAAACTAACAATGATTCGGTAAAATCCAAAGCAAACAGAATTCATCAAAGCTTGTTCAACTACTTTTCAGTCTAATTAAGTCAGAAAACTCTTTGAGTACTCTTCAGGAATGCTCTATTTCAAGCACCCTACACGATCCACTTGGCGAGTAGATAAGCACATTTATGCTCAAGTGAAGGAAGTCACGCAGGGGTGCAAAAGGAAAGGGAAAAGAGACACCAAAAGATGAGAAGAGAAAGAGTGAACAGAAGCTACGTGAAAGAATCACATTTGCAAGTCTGCCACGAATTTCACGCTGTCACAAACTACTTTTAGATATTCGTATTTCAGATTCCGCGTACGCGGAAACCGAGTCCAAAGCTCGATGTTAATCAGGCTAAAAATCAATTTGCAGACTCCCCTTTTTATTTCACATAACTAAAATAATTTTTTTTATTATTCTTTTTATGTTTAGTTTATAGGGAATAAAATTCAAGGTACATAAAAAATGTTTAAAAAAAGAGCGAGTGGACGAAATTTAACCATATATATTTTGTTTTATGCACGTAGCGTGTTTAGTAAATAAACAATTTCATTCTTTCCGTGCTGGCTAAAAGTTAATTTACTTCTTTTGACTCGCAGTAGAATATTCTTTATCGATGGACTCAAATATGATAATTACACGAAGACTTTATACAAAACAAGTTTTGATAACCAAACGAATGACAGCAATAACTTAATTTATTTTAAAAAATTAACTTCGTGCAACTGATAAGCAGAAAACTCGTCGAAATTATTATTATTATTATTATTATTACTATAAGTAGAAAGTAAAAGTAATAAAAAGCAACAGTTGACTTAAAAGAAAATAAAAAAGTTAAATAAATAAAAATAATATTGCGCACGCTTAAATATTAATCGATTTCCTTTATTTAACGTTGTTTAAGAACGATTATTTTATTTTATTATTATTATGATTAGAAAGAATAAAACGTAAAAAATGTTTAATTTCGGTCCTTAGAAATTTCATTATCCTTAGCCTAAGGTCAATCCGCGATGCAGCATCATCAACAGGTGTTCATTTCTCATTGATGAAAATTACCCCTTCGAAAATTAAATCAAAAATGTCAAAATCCAATCTATCTGAATTTGACAGTTATAAGTAAAAAACTAATTTAATATCCAAATTATCTGACCGCGTGTAAATTACATCAACCTTAAAAAGATTTAATTTAAAAAAAAAAAACTTGTAGATTAGAAAAGTGTTCGTTAATTGTAACATTTAAATTATTTTAAATAATTAAAGCGGCGAGTTCTCGAAACAGCATTTGATCTTTAAAAAATTCGTCTTTACTAAATATTACGGCAGTTTCTTGAAAATTGCGTAATGAAAATATTTTCAAATAGGTTTTATAACCCACGGAGCAAGAATTATAAAAATAGGAATAAAGAGCATTTCTTGAGACTTAATTCTCGTGGCTTTTCTCTCGGACCCAGCAGCATCAAAAGAAACACATCGAATTTATAGTCATTACAAGACATTTCTCGCAATTTCCCGTGCTTCGAGAGTTTTGAGGACAAAAGAAAAACTTGTTTCTCTCTTTACTTTTTCCTTACCCCTATTAAGAACTATTCCAACATCCACAAATCTCTTTTCTTTCTTTCAGTTTTACGTTTCCGGCCTCAACTCTTTTTCTTTCTTCCCTTTAGTAGCTTCAAATTTAGGCAGTGAATAGCTTACAAATTTGGGCCCCAAATATTTATGAGTGCGAAGTGGGTAAGAGAGATTTGAACAAAAGAAGTTAGAAAAGATATTGAGCAATTTCACAACTTGGTCCTTTCACCAAAAGCGAACTTGTCTCGCTTTTTATGGAGTTGCAGAAAAAAATGACGTGTTTTGTCCAAAATGGCAAAAATTTTCTCTCGTCAAGTATCAGTGCCAAAAAAAAGTCACAGTTAATCCGATTATGAAAAAATGATTTGCTAAATAAGAAAATTTTTATATATTTTTTTACCGCCAAACTTTTAACTTAGTAGTATATTAAAAATACGATAAAAATAAAAAAGAACAAATTTTTTCTTTTATATTTGCGAATGAGAATCAGCCACGTTCTAAAATAGTGTTCGTGCCGTCAGTTCGGATGGAGTCATTTTCACTCATCTAATTTCATTAGCTATTCATTAAAAAAAATTGCTGTCGCTCTTAATGCCCAGCTATGAATCTCCCAAAGCCAATTGTGCGTAGAAAACTGCCACCATCTTGCATAAATCTCATATTAACTCCAATGACGACACAAAGAAGCTCCAATTGACGACTCAATCACTCAAAACACCCACCCTTCTTATTAATCATAAAATCACATTCATTTTTTTCCCACACTTTAAATTGGAAAAAAAATATTATAAAAATTCAATTTTTATATTTAACTTAAGATACTTCAAACTTTTAAAAATCTTCTTCGCATAATCTAGTTCATTTCTTTTTTAATAGCCAATCTAATCTGACATGATCATGTTTAATTCAAGCTGGTTTCAGATAACAAAAAGGCAAATCATAATTCGGGAGAGTTAAATACGAGAAAGGAAGTTACTGACAATTTTTTTAAAGCCTAATTTTTAAGTCGGTTAAGAAGGATTACGAGCCCGAGTAGCTACTTTGACGTAATCCGCTGGCGCGCGCAGCAGGAAGGCACAAACATGTAAATTATCAAAATTGATGGCTTATTAATCTTTCAGCAAACATTTACCAAAATAGAAATAAAAAAATTACTTTGTAAACCGGTCTCGAGTTCGTAAAATATATATAAAAATTAAACAATAAGTATTCAATTATTAACGGAAATTAAATAACATATTTAATGAGAATAACTTCGCTCACATTTTTTCTTTTGGCCAATTTTTTTTACCCTTCCATTTGCTCGCTGGCATATTAAAAAGCGACATGCAAATCGTACCCTCGGTAGCCAGGGCGCAACGGGGAAGTAGGGTCACGAGGGAGCTGTTTTGCATAATATCCGACGTACTCGCGTTAAATATTCCAGCATGTCGAACTAAAGGATCTCCCTAGGGTGCGCCGTTGGGACTTTGTTGCCCCATACGCTAAAAACCAAACAGACTTGCGTCGCTGCTGCCATCGACTTAAATTTCCCTTTGCCGTAATTATACAATGACAATTACTTTACGCCGTTTTTTCTTCACTCATTACATTACGTCAAGTAAATGGAAACTGCATTGAGCCTTTTCTAAGACTAACGAAGTTAGTTTGATGATCAAAATTTCGAGAAAAACGACGAAAGTTTCGCCCCTCGACGATCCTAAACCCCGTATGATCTAACGTAGATGAATTCAGTGTTTGATGGCAGCACATGCTGCTGAATAAATGCGCGCAGAAATTGATTGGGGCAGCGTTGGTGGACTGCATCATAATCAAGAATGGCAGGTTCAAGGCCTTCTCGCATCCAACGGATTCTGGACACATACATGAGCATCCATCAACAGCTCGAGTCATTTGTAAACACACCCGACCCCGACAACATGACACGAACGACATCCGTGTCGAATTTATTTTCAATCCTCTTCAATTTACGTTGCAGAATAAACCTCGTTACATCCCCTCCCCCCGACTCAATTTCACATCTCTCATTACTTTTTCCAATTAAAAGATGAGAACCTCCCTTATTCACAATCTTTAAAGCGCCCCCAGTGATGAGAGACGAAAGCATTAAAAAACTCTCGATCTGGGGTTCGGATGGAACAAATTATCAATAGCACAAAAAAAAAAAAAAAAAAAAAAAAAAAAAACACAAATGAGTTGAAAAATTATCCCTCCACATACATACACAACTCAATAAGAAAAAAAAATTAAAAAAAAAAACTCGAGCCAATTGCTCTTCCTTCGCGTCATTAATTAACTTATCAGTCGGCCTCCAACACACCAAAGTACCTCAATTCCCCACCCCATGTGCTCATACTCAATTATGCTTGTCGAATTTATCTCCTCAACCGAATCCCAAACAAAAGAACATGTTTAAAATACCACATCCCCCAGTTTACGGGATCTCGAAACCTCCGTAAGATGTCGTTAAAAAAACAAATTTAATGGAATTCCGATTCCCGAGTTTGAGCAATTTCTATGTAATTAAGGTATTTGATGGCCACTGATGGACTCTGACCAACAGCTGGAGCCTGCAATCCATGAACTTTGCTTTTCTCTTCGGCGGCCAATCAGGCTTTGCGGTCTGGCTAAGTGGTCCGCGAATGGATCCTCAAAGTCGGTTTTGATACAGCATAACTCGAAGGCCATCAGCCGTTAGCTCGTAAAGCACGTCATTAAAGATTGGGACGAGGACTCTTGCACTATTGGTGGGTAAACAAGGAACACACCATCCATCGCCAAGAAAATCAGGTCAATAACAAATTAATAAATGCCAAAGCACAAACAGGAAAAGAAAAAAAAATCGATAAATAAATAAATAATAAGCAAAATAAAATAAAACAAGAAATCGCGTTATTTATTTATTTAGCTTTAATAAGTTGATCGGGTTAAAAATAATATATTTTTTTAACTTTATAAATCAAAAAGGAAAATTGGCGAAAAGCAAAAAAACGAAGGTAAAGAAATCGAGAAAAATGATAAGAGATGGAAAACCGAATTAGACACTGATTGATCGAAAAGGCTTTTGGGAGAATCTCAATTTCTTTTTCAACGCTCATTTCGAGTCCTTGATGAAAAGCACAAGTGTAGTTTCCACCTGGCCTTATGCCCGACAAACGAATACTTCCTCATTGCACATTCGCTGCACGACACCGAAAAGCAAGCAAAAAAAAAAAAAAAACCCAAGACAGATTGAGATGAAAACGGATGTGTGCGAAACCCAAGTCTTGGCTTCTCTCTCTCTACAACAAGTACTTATCATACTAAATATAAACAACGATTTCAACAAAAAAATTCATAGACAACAAAATTCGGAAATAAGCGACACTAATTTATACACTTATTTTATCAAACTACCAATTTGTGAAAGTCATCTTACAAAAGCAAATTTTATTGTGAAATATTTTCCACTATAAAAAAATATTTCAAATAAAAGAAATCAAAAAGAATCAAGCTATAAACCAATAAATCTCCAACCCCTCCAATATGCAAATTGCTAAGAATTATTTATAAAACGCGACGTATCCAATCCATCATTAAAAATTGAGATACATATCTCACAAAAAAAAAAAAAAATTTAAAAAAAAAAAAATAAATTTTTTTTATCAAATCTATGTGCACTGCATAACCTCCATTCACCAACATGTTTCTCACTCAAGACCCCAGTGTCTTCTCTCTCTTTATATTGATCTGATAAAAAGAAGCCAACATTCCATCTGGCGCTACATAACTCGCGAGTGTGCATTGAAGGTCGGTCGTATAAAGAAAGAGTAAATCGAAGTCGAGAGAGAAGGGGAAAAGGAGACCAAGATACATGTCAACGGCTCTTCTAAAATGCCAGTCCGAGAGAGACGAGTCATCAGCGATCGAGGGGGGTCCTTTACACACCCATCTCACTATTCCTCAGAGAAGGCAATAAACAAACCACCCAATGTTCTCGACATAGCAAATAGGACAAAATTCACTAAATAAAAACATAGAACGATCCTATTCTCTTTCGGACATTTAAGCATTCAAACCACTGCCAAAACACTAAGGGTCACTATCGAGACAAATTCAAACGTTATGTCCTTTAATATCGTACATTTTGTCTCCGTTGATGGTATATTCAGCTTGTAAAATGTCACTTGCGAATGCAACAGTGTTCGATTTCCTTCCCCTATGGAGGCCATTTTCCCTCCCCTCCCCCTCTTCAGCCAGCTCCCTATACCTCTCTTCGCGTAAAAAAATAGCTTATGGCTGCCAAATATCCACTCCCTTCGTCCATAGTCGTAGACGAAAGATGGGAGCGAATGGTATTCATATTTTAAGGCATTCAAAATTTCACGACTCATCGCTCTCGAACATCCCCACCAACTGTATTCAATCCCCACACATTGCAAAATTTCAAATTTCAACCCCCCGAAACCCCATTTCCTCCCCATCGCCAAAAGAGAAAGAGAGGAAAAAACGATAGAAAAAGCTTTTTTTTCACTATTGACACCTCATAAACAAGACTAACGACATTGGTTGAAAACGATCGAGAAATGCATCTTGAGTAATAAAAAGTAACAACGCACTTTTAACACTGTGTCTTTAAGGCTCTAAGTACAAACGAATTGCTACATCCCTTCATTCGTAACAAGTCCGCCTCCTACTGCCTTCGGTTCTCCTCAGACGCACGCAGCGATCACAAATCACGAGACTTTTTTGGCAGCTGTAGAAAGGCATTTGGTATGGGGGCGGGCGGGCGGCAAATGCATTTGCATACGGGGCCTTCGACGAATACCGCATCAGCGACTACAAGTCGAGGCGACAATGTTTATACAATGGCTGGCTACAAAAGCCGCTATAAACAATGCGCCACGCAAACACCTTAACCTTTTGACGACAAATTCCACGTCTTGCGCCAGCTAATAAATATGATAACAATTCAACGCCGAGACAATTACTACCATCCGAAAGAAAATTTTCATGTCTTTTCACTTGGCAGTTTACCCTACCACAGGAAAACAGTCCTCGCACCGAGCGGAAATTACATTGCACCAAAAACAACAACTCATTCAGATTGACTTTTAAGCTGCCTCGCAAATCCACGCTTTTAAAAAAATTCCAAAACAAGAAACAAGACTTATTGCCTATACACGCTTGTTTATATGTTAGTAGGTAACTGACGGAGCCAACATATGTCATTCGCGTCAATGTGATATACTCACTGACCGCTCGACTTTTTCCTTTCGATTTACAACTTTGTTGGATTATAAATTTCGAGTTTTATTAAAATGTCCGCATCAATCAATGCACTATTTTAAAAAATAGTAATAAAAAAGAAAAATAGTACTTACTGCTAGTGTCCATTTTGGGAGTGTTACCGGGAGAAGTAGCCCAGTTCACCTTCATTTCCTAGAAAGAAAAAGATAAAAATAAATTATGTGGGAAATTAATCAGGTTAAAAATAAATTCATTTTAAGTGGTGGAAAATTGGGGCTTTGTAAAGATACTAAAGTAATTTACCAAGTTCTTAATAGAGGATTAATTATCTTTGTTTTGTGACATTTTTATTTTTATTTATTTCTTTTTTTAATGGCTTATCTTTACATGTTAACGAGGTTTGATGTACTGTGTAGTCTGATGAAGACAGAAAAATTTTAAAAGTAAACGCACATTCGTAATTACATTTGCACGTGTCACAACAACTTTATTATTATTAATATATCGTGACTTTAATACAACTAACCTGAACCAATTTAATTTATGACAACACTTGCCTATCAAACTGTCAACTCTTACTCACATGCGCTTTTCATCGGTTTGTTGTTTTAACATTCAAATAACAATGGTTTGCCAAAAATAAAATAATGCGGATTAATAAAAAAAAATAACAGGAAAAAAAATTAAACGCTTTTGACCTACTTTATTTTAAAAAAATTATAAAATTCGTAAAATGATGTTGAAAACTAAAATACTTCAAATATTAAAATAAAATCAAAGCAATTAATTCGTTTCCTTTGAATTTTTTCACAAAACCGACCTTGGAAAACAAGACACAGAAGAGGACCAGTCACGAAACACGGGTGGATTATGATGAACAACCTGGGCACTGTTCCCATTTTATGACGTTCCCATTTCCCTCGACCACCCCTTCCTCCGTTCAAAGACAATTGCACCAATTGCTTTGTATCTCCGTCGCCATTTATACAAAAATCCGAGCAATAACTGTCGGTAGAATATCCGAACGAACACGACACGAATAAATGTTCCATGTTTAACTTTTAATGAACTAGAGCTGCTGCTGTTTTGCTGAATAAAAGAAGCAAACGTCAATTGAGCAGCAGGAGAGAAAATTTCACCTGCTGGCAGAGGTGATGTGCGTGCAGCCCACCCTGAAAACGGCCAGGGGTAATAGCTCCGAGACATGCAAGGCCAGGGTTTTAGCCAATTCAAATCAGCCCCAATTCTCTTCCATCAAAAAATGTTTATTGCTCCATTCTTTATGCAAGTTTTTATAATTAATAAAACTAAACGCATTGTAATAGAACAATAATAATAGTAATAATAATTATAATAATAATATTCAAACAAAAACATTCAAATATTTATACAAAGCGTATATAAACTATATGTATGTATATAAATCATGTTTCACCTTCCAAATTAAAAAAAAATACAACAACAAAGAAAAATAAATTGAACAACAAAAAATGCATTCAGCCAATGCCAATTACCAATAACTCAAAAATGGACAAAGACAAATTTGGCATTCATTCAAGAAGATCCTCGTCCGGCCAATCTCGTTTGCATGAGACATCCATTTTTATAAGTTCACCCTTTTCTCTGTTGTCCATGACAAGAGAATGCGAGGGAGCGAAAGCAAATAAATATATAAATTCGAATATTGATTTTTTAATAAATAATAAAGAGAAAAAAATAAAATATTTCTTGATCAAAATCAATAAATTTGAAAAAGCGGTCGATAAATTAGAAACATTCACTTAAACCGATTTCTTTTTATAACCGAACACTCTTTTCCTTTCACTTTAAGCAGCAGTGACCGCCGGTCAATCTTCAACCATTCCCAGTGCCCAACAAAGACCCTAGTGAACAACTCCGATGTTCAATACATCCATAAGAGCGAGCACCGAGTTCGTTTATGGTCTCCTCTAACGCCGAGGAAGGGCATTAAGAGCGAAGGAAGTGAATGCGCGCGGGCCATGTCCAAGCTGACGCGCAAACTCTCTAACTACCCTCACCTGGATTCGGCTCGTACAATATATCAATGTGTTGAGCGAATGCAGGTTGAACAAGCGACTCGTTATGGGAAACCCATCGAGGCAAACATGGCAAAGAGAGATCTTTTCACTTAGACTCGAAATGGCCACCCATCTCGATGTATGCAGCATTAGGTGCGAGTGTTAATTAGTCTCAACGAGGGATTACAAACTATAGCGCGCAATTGTCGTTTTGTGTGTTGAGCTAAAACTTGAGTGCGCATACAAATTGAGACGATGAGAAAGGAAAATCTGTCATACAGTTTAGGTCCAGCGACAAGATGGGAGCAATGAGAAACCAACAGCATTCCGCTTTACAACTCCATACCACCTCCGCTTTTAATCCTCTTTTACCTTCCAATCAACCCTTGATTTTGTTATAACGCATCAAACTTAATCCCAGATTCAGCTGCGGATTATATTACACAATCCAAGACTGCAGCCTTTCCTTATTTTAACCTCAAACATCTGCCTCGAGGGAAATAACCCCAATTCAAACAACAACTAACTCAAACTTGTTACTTCAAAACTTCATCCGCATATACTATAAGCTTAAACGAACAATTTTCGCAGCTATATTTTTCGCTAATATTTATATCATTTATATGGGTACAGTTGAAAGCGTTTTGCTTGTCGTTGAAGAATGTAACCAACCAAAAGCCAAGAGGTGGAGAGTTAACTATGCTGTAAACGTCCACAGAGTAATCTCGACAGTAGTAAATTAGCAACTAACTGACGATCGATAAACATTGTGTCCAATCCGGCGAGACCATACGTTTGGGAACACTTCTCAACATGTCAACTGTTTGATTACGAACTCCCTAAAATATTAAACGCCCAATTTCTACGCCAAATGTACCATACGTCACCCGAAACTTGACCAAAACCCCTCCGAGACTTACCTTAATGCAAAGCCCTCGCACTCCTTATCGCATGACACGCATCAATACCCATCAAATAATTCTTAGGCGAGCAACACCACCACCAGTATTACCTAAACCCACTTTACCTGTTGCAGATAATCTAAACTAGACCAAACAAGACAAAAGATGGCTGCCTTTGCAACGCATCCTCCTCCTCACTCACCACCATATTTGACGTCCTCCTCCTCCCATTTGAGTCTCTTCACCGCGGGCGACCCATATTGATCGTTCCTGGGATACGTTGTTCCACCACTAATTAAAGCGAACATAAATGTCCCAAACATCCCCAGTTATTAAAATGTTTATTATTAATTGATAAATCATACATCAACGCGCCAGAAAGGGAGCTGGAGACGTAGGGGAGAACCACACGGATATACCGCGCTAATGCATAATATTTAACCGTTTGTAATATATTCCCAGATTAACATCATTTGCTATGCTCAAACACAAATGCTATCATATCGAGTGAAGCCAATCTGCATTATATGCTTGATCTTTGCTCGACTTCAGTCTTGGCCACTCGCAATTCTCTCTTCCTCCCCCCCTTTCAAAAATCTGTTCCGTGTTACTTTTTCCTTTTATAGACTCCAATTCCCCTCTGCAATTGTCCACTTGGGAAAGGGGTCGGGTAAAAAAAAAGGTTATAAAAATCCAAATTTCGCTATAGATAAATATCTCTCGGATCCCCACCCATACACTAGATAAAAAGGAGGAGGAAAATAGTCCTAAAGCAACCGGTTTGATCGCCTCGAGGTCCAGATGCTATCGAATCTTCTCTTATACGCGCATTTATGAATATCTAAAAAATTTACTGGTCAAGAAAAATGAGTTCTCAAAAGAAAAAAAAAATAAGAAGATATTTTTGAGAAAAAAATAAAAGAGAAAAAAATAAGAAAAAAAATACAAAGAATGAAAACCAAACTTCAATGTGGACCATCTCCATTCAATCGTCATCCGCACCAAACAATTTTCCAAGTCCGCACAAGGTGGACTCACTCGTTCGCAGTAATGAAATCGAGACTCCCCATTGCCCAAGCTCTGCCATCGTTTCCATGCGGAATAAATGTGATCAGAAAGCCAGCACCATCACCACCACTACAACATCACAACTCGCATCCCCTTCCTCCACTCGGGACTACTAGCAGACCCCTTCGCATATCAAACAGTCCTTCTACTACTACTCTCTCTCTCTCCCTTTCTCTCCCCACTTTCTGCCCATAGCTCCACTGCCATCCGGTGCAACTTGAACCAATCCCCATAGGAATCTTCCTCCGCTTCCATAAACGCGTTTGTGCAAAAATACAAATAAAATAAAAGTCTCACGCTGATGCAAAGTGCCATCTACTTTCCTTATCATTTGGGTGTTTGTGGTGGCCCAAAATTGGCATTGCACACTTTCGACATAGTGTAATTACAAATAAGAACAACCTTATAATTACTGCTCTACGTCCTTTACTTCACTTCCATTAGCACATACATTTTCTTAGAAAATATAAAACGTATCTTTACTCGACCAATAAAGATGTCCAATGGCGTTTCATATACAAACATTTCTACGCTCTCCCTTTTCCCGGTCATAGAAGTTCTAGCTGCGCAAAAAAATAATATTTACCTCCCCACCTCCTCTAATGAAAAGATAGTTAAAATCGCAGTGGTTGTGCCGCGAAACGACTTCTTTTCGATAGCGCCCATGCAACACCGTCTGCCAGTTCAGAACCGATTCCAAAGTCAACATCTGCTCTTTCACTGAATCACGCAAGCACGAAACACCTGTCCACCGTTTCAAAATCTGACTGTAAATACCGGCATTCATCATAACAAATTTTTATTTTATTTTCAATAATTTCGTTTGGAATTTTCTTTATTCAGTTTGTAATTAACATAAGGGATTCTAACCGATAATAGCAGTAAAATAACCAAACACCACCAGAGGAATTACTCAAGAAAAAGGCTTTTACTTCTCCTGTCGACACGCAATGCTATCGTTATTTATCTCCGGAGGTCAGTAATTAATTACTTGGACCGGACTGAGAGTCCTCTCAGTTCGCGGGCAAATTTCCTCTTTCGAAAATCTCACAGCAAATAAAGAATAGCAATTTTGTAGTTAACAGGTAATGAGGAATTACGAGCAGATGGTTTCTGACAGCTCGTTTTTGCACATCTCAACTTTTTTTTCCATTTTTTAAATCACTCAAGCACATTTGGAATAATCATAAGACGGGCATTCTCATTAACAAACTAGCAATGACCGTTCGAGGAAATAATCGTAATTATTTAGACAGAAAAATCTGTACACACCCCAGTAATCATCCGAGTGCACGCGTCACTCATTATCGGACCACCTTTCAACGATTCGCTTAGGTTTTTTTTAATATATAAACAATCAACGAAGTTGCGTAATTTGTAGATGTTGAAGTAGCAAAATACCTTATGACGTTATTCGAAAAATATTTAATTCTACTCTGTTGAGAGTATTCATAATATATTCATGGTATATTCATGATATAGTAAATTGAAACTTATAAAACAAATTTGAAAAAAAAAAAAAAAAAATGAAACGCGGATGTAAAGTCGTCGGCAACCGCAGTATTTTCCTATTGTGAATAAAAACAATGAGGAAGACAACATGAATCATTTATTCATGCATACGACTACAGACCGAAAATGGAAAAGTTTCTCCCTTTGCAAAGTCCTCTAAACCCAATGAAGACATTTGGATTGCCTAAAAACCTACTTTCACTATATTTGCAATTTCCATTCCATCTACATTTGCAACAAAGAGTATATTTTACATAGCGTTACAAATATCCAAAAAAAGTCTTACACTACACACTGAAGTAATAAACACCTAAAAAAACTGACAGTTACGTACATTTAAGGTAATTTTGTAAGATGTTTTTTAAATCAACATTTCACTATTTAAATTCTCATTTAAGACCTGCCAAATTTCGAAGATGTTTAAAAAAAGAATAAGAATACGATCCATTTCAACTTGAATGACGAAACAAAAAATCTTTTTTTTTTTAAAAGAAAGAAAAAAGTAAAGCTTCTATAATTATGTGCATAGTATGACGGCGAAGGTATTTGTTGAACGTTGGCTTCAATACAGTCAAGGTGGCTGGAATGCTATTTAACTTTGCAATGAGCTAATTACAGCATTCCACCGACGTAATAAACAAAAGGTTGGAGGAAGAGAAGGGGCATTCGCTTAGAAGAGAGGGTGGGAAACGAAAGGAAAACAAAAGAAAAGCCACTGCCATCCATCAGTTTACGTCATCCAGGCTGAAACGGCAAAAGTTAATAAATGGTCGCCCGCAGTTTAACCCCTTTTTGCAAATAAACACTAACTTTTGTGATGCATGCCAACAACATTAAAGCAACAAAAGAGAAGAAGACACTAAATTATCTTAGTGCCGGCAACCAGTGGCAGTCACAAGTGCAGAAACACGCGTACCGAACTAAGATGGTAGAAATCCTTTTGGTTTTACGCTAATAAATTAAAAGTACCAAACCATTATTCCGCAGAAAAAAGTTGCATTTTGTCATTTTTTTTTCTCTTTAAAATTTAAAACAAAAATGAGTTGTTTTCAAAATCGTGAATTTTAAAAACAGTTAAGTAGAAAAAAAAATTTTTTCCTTAAAGAAATTTATGTGGCATTGTATTTTACTGTTTTGTAATTTATTGCCGAGATATTGAATCACACGTGTACAGGTGGATTTCTCGTGCTACTACGGCTCCAAATTGATCTTCACTTTTCTCTCTAAATTCCTCGCAATTCTCAGTCATTAGTCGCTCTGCCCTCTTCCTTCTACTAGCCAAGTTAAAATGCGCTTAAATTATTCAGTGGAAACGGCCTCAAAATGGATGGGGCATAGTTATAAAAGGGCAATGAGAATAAAAAAAAATTGGCCCAATAAATATATACACGAACAAGTGCATCAAGCTCGGAGTAATTATAAAACTTTTTTACGAACATTAACGCTCATAAACAGAAAAAAGAAAAAATTAAAACTTCAAAAAAAAAATACTTAAAAAAGGTTTCTTATGTTTTATTCTTAAAAACGGTTACCTTCGTTCATCAAACAACTAAAACGTATAATATTACATCAAATATTTACGCTGTGCGAGTACATAACATACGTATAAAAAATTTGCACTTAAAAACTTGAGAAACCACCAAACATTTCTTTAATTTTGTATTCAAATATTCATTCATTATAAATCATGGTACAGTTTACCCATTCGAAAACATTTTACTTACAATCTCAATTTTTTATACCCTTTTTTTAAATGCTCGCTGCATGATACATGACTCCACTTTATTTCTCAGCAGATGAAAGATGACGAGCCTAATTGCATTGAAAAAGGCAAAAGGATGTCTCCAGCAAAAAAAAAAAAGATAAAAGACAGGGAGTGGTAATAGTACCACCCACACCACAAATGCCGAGGTGAAGCAGCCGGGTGATGGATAGGACAAAGAACCGCAGTCTTTTCGCAAATGCCTTAGCGTGCAAGGGCGAAACCGGGTTCACGTTTCAATTGACAAATTGATGCATTTTCCACCATTTGCTGTAATTACAACAATTTATCATGTACACGAACGAGAAACATCTATTCAAACTCTCTCTCATGGCATACGGAAGCAAACGGAGAAATAGGAGACCTGATGCTAATTTTCCACAACCACCCATTGCTGGCTGACCTCCCAATACATAAATTTTCTTTTCACTTTTTTTTAACTCGAATTTCGCAAAAGCAAATAACACATTATTGCCATGCAGCGATATACCCCTTAAGAGCTTATACCTACGGTAACGGCTTTGCACGTTCGTTTCTTTCCACAAATAAGAATAATCCAGGACTTAAATCCATTAAGGTGGATCAGCATCCTCTCAAAATGCCCACAATAACCCTACCTCTTAGTTCGCAAAATGACCATTGTTAAGGGAAAATGTTAATCCCCAACTGCATTACATTATACAAATGTATTCCTTCGACCTTACAAAACCCTTTGATAATATAACGCTCAAAAACTTAATCTCTTTTACACGCGAGCTATGGTTTTACTTAAATAAAAATGAGAAAAAAGAAGTAAAGGTAAAAGCAGAAATATTTATTTGTAATTACGATCGAATCTGCCAAAAATGTACAGTTGTAAATTAAAAAAAAAAAATTTTCGCAATAAATTCAGTTAATTAAAAATAGTTGAAATTATAGGGAACCATTTAGTTAGTAATATAATTCGGTGAATAAAGTGCAGTGACAGATCAAGCGTATAATTACTATTCGTAAAACATATCGAGCTGCTAAAAGATCAATTTGCACATATCAGTTGTATGAATCAACATTCATCGCGGTTGAGGGATGGAGTCATCATTTATTTGCTACTGACTTCACAGGCGCAACCCATCGCGTGCAGCTGTTGCAGCAGACCAACACGGATCCGAAACACGAGGCAAAAGACAGAAAGGAACGAGATGGCCGCAGCCTCCGGTGTCCACAACATGTAGGCAGAGCTTGATTCAATCGAGATTTCATTACATTAACCAAACAACGTATTTGCTCGTTCTCCCATGTTTGGATAACGCAAACATGAGCCGAATAAGAACAACGAGTCCAAGTAGACCGTAGAAAAAAAAGAAAATGGAAAACAAGACTAATCGCAATGAAAGAAAAAAAATACTATTCCAAGCAAAGAACAAGGTCCAGTTTAAACGTGACACGAGAACGACATAAATTGAGACATTTTAGAATTTAAAAAAAAAATGTGGTCTCGCTTTTAACTCGCGCATTAAAATTAAAGATATAATAAAAATGGAGTAAAAAAAAAGCAAACTCCGCCCAAAATTCGACCTTGTTGCACGATACTCTCCTCGTGCAGGAAAAGCCACTTCACAAGAATAAAAAAAAAAATTATAAAATCGAATTGTATTTTACAAACAAGATGAGAGTTTTATTCAAACTGCATATCTAACCATTTTTTCATCTGCGATGATCATTTCTTACCATCAAAACTTTTCTAGTTTCAAATTTATAACTGAAACAAAACAGATTGGAAAAGCTAACAAAAAAAATAAATAAATAAATGAAAGTATTTCTCAACAGTATGAATCTACGCAACAAATACAAGCGAAAATGGTAAAGCAAATATAAAAAAAAAAGAAAGAAATGAGAATCAGAACCGAGACTACTTTTCCTGTCTCTTATCAATTATTCACATTTGTATCAGGTAGCGAGCGAATCGACCGCTTCAAGCGGCTCTCCCGTTTATATTCGCACAACATGTCATCAGTTATGAGGACATGACGCGAACTTAGTATTGGCCAAAATACGCATTTCATCCGGTCGAGTCAGCGAGCTGCAATTGACGGTTTCGACTTCTATGTCTAATTCAAATTCACGTTGTGCGCTCGTCAACATACGTTGTGACAAGGCTCATCAATTAATTAATAACCCTTGATGTAACAATTTTATCGATTTCAATGCATTAAAAAGCGGGATTAAAATTAATACTGCTACGACTACATTAATTTGCATCAAAAATTTCATATTCCCAAAACTTGTAAGCGAAACGATGTCGTTTCTTTCGATTTTGTTTAACCGTACAAAAAAAACTAAATCGAACAAACCATTAATTACAATATCACAACTGTAAATGTAATATTTGTAATTGAAAAGTCCCTGAAATGTCTATCTCACGTGTCACATTACAAAAAAAAAATATAAAAAAAAAATTAATTACTTAGTAGTTAAAAAAATATTTCTTTAAAAATAAGTCGTAAATCAATTTCAATAAAACTTTTATAATTTTATAAAATTATGAAATAAAAATTCATCACGCAAGATATATTAACTATCCAATCGGATTCTTCGTACGACCTCGAATGAAAAGCAGGTGAGCGCATGCAGAACACAAACAAATTTAATCCAATCTAATAAATGAAAATAAAACAAGTAACAAAAAAAAAAGCAAATGAAAGGAAAGTAGCTCATTTCTATTTCATTTAATACGACTTAGCCAATTCCTATTTACTCTTTATCAGTTTCTAAACTACAGGATAATTAAACAACGAACTGAAAAGTTCATCTAAAAAAAAAAAAAATAAAAAAAAAAATACAAGCAAATAAACCGAATTTAAGTTGAGCAAGAAATTAAATGGACCATGTAATCAATAGTTGAGAATTCGTCGTGTCCGCCCAACTGTCACGACATTACCTGAATATTGCAATCGAAAGCTCACGTATGAAAATAAATAAATAAATAAACCGAGACAAAAAAAAAATCCATTTAAAAAAAAACCATAATGTTGCTTTCTAACACCGCATATGGAAAAAGAAAAAAAACATTCTAAAAATAAATATCCTTTTTATTCTACTAGAATTTCAAATTCGAATCAAATATATCGAATAAATAAATTATTTAAATACAAATTACCTTCAAAAATACACCATTTCAAAACAAGAATAAACGTGGATTTTTCCATTACAAATATTTAAAAAATATTTTCTTTTCATTTTTTGCTGAAAACAAAATTCACGTTTTTTTTTTTTTTTTGCAAAACCAATTTCATTTAATACTGTCTTAAGAAAAAGAAAAAAAGAGAAAAAGTAAAAAATCCAGACACTAAAGAAATCTTTTATTAGGGAACCACTAAGGCATTCGCTACAAGTTGAAAGAATGCGAACACAAAGTAGCAATGCACATGGCATTTGGCAAGGAAAAAAGAAAGGGAAAAAAATCTTTAGTGGCCTATCTTATTAGCTGTGGCGAGGAATCATTAAAAGGAGCGACCTTACAACAGGAAGATGAAATGGGTGAACTGGGGCCTTCTTCGCCGTCGCTCGGCTCATTTCAGGGCGGCATGCGAAAAGCCAACACACGAGAGCGCTTGTTTTATATCATTCTAAAGGAAATATTGCCACACTTATTTGACGTGCTGCGAAACATAAGCAACATAACAGGAATTAATGTGAAAACTTTACTTTCCTTTACACAAACCATATGGCCTTCACTACTGAACTTGCTATATTCAACCCCCCTCGAGTCTGATTCCAGTATAAAAGCGCAGTGTGGCTGCTTTCAGGACATTAGTGCAATACCAAAAGTGCCAATTGGTTTCATTTTCCAACACCAACACAAAGACGTCCGTTTTCAAACTTGGCTTTTGCTGCTGCATTGATCCTAATTACGTCTCTAAACGTCAATTAAAGTGCGCACCCTTCATCTCATATTGCGAAACAAATTGTTTATTGAATCGTCGTTGTTGTTGTTATTCTCACCGAGTTATAATTGACGTTAGCCAGAAGAGGGTAAAGACCAATTAAAAAGGCTCGACCGCATTCTTTTGCGATCAATGTTAGACGTAACCTATTCGATTGACACCCAATCAAATAAGAAATTACAAACCCTTCAATTACATTTTCCTCTCGCAACAGATGTCTCGAGAGTGAATTCTAGTCCTCAGTCGAGTATATAAAACGCAGTGTGTTTCTCCCTCGTTCTATATTGACCTAGTCCCTAAATGCTTGTGTAATCCCAAGAAGCAGATTGCAAACACTATAAAATTACTCCCTGCAAACCGATAACAGCTGAGTGCAGTTGCAATGGTACACCCGAGAATCTTTCTCGACGCAAATGGACCAAAGTGGCAAAGATTTTCTTCTGCACCTTGGTCATTGGTAAAGATCTTACGCGCGCCAGTTATTGCAAAGAGCCAATTTACTTCCAATCAAAGTCCAATTATCGTTGGCGATAGCAGCGAGATGAGAATTACAAAAAAAAAACTAAAAAAAGAAAGAAATACGTGAAAAGAGAAGAGGAAAAAATATCATCAGGTTTTTATCCCTCTCGTTGATGATGCTTAACGCACAACTCCGAGAAAATGGCAAAAAGAGAATTAATTGAAGTCTTCAGTGCAACCTGGACATGTGTACTAAAAACATACAAATCAATAAATGGCGCACCTAACTAATTACTGGAATAAAATAAAAGAAAGTTCTTTCAAAGGGAGGAAAACATTCGCATTAGTAGCTATTGCAAATGACAATCGATATTAAATATTCATAAATTTTTCCGGTAATGATTTTTACAATTTGTAATAAATAAAAGTTGAAAAAAATAAAAAAAGAAATACGAGAGAAAGGAAAAAAAAACTCTAAAGTATTCGTATTTTAATGTTCAATCTCAAGGGAGAAACGAAGCAAAGGAAGAGGGAAGTTTCCCATCAATATTACAAAAGTTTAAGTTGAAAACATCCTGAAGACAACATAGAAAAAAAATCACAGAATTAGCGTGGTTGAAGGCGAACTCATGAAGGAATTAAGTATCAATAGTGACATGCATATAACCGAACTCAGACCAAGTGATGTTAACGTTAGACAAGAATGGAAAAAAGTGACGTTCGAGAACAAGCCCTATTCTTAATCTCAATTCCCTCGTGTATTCTTCTTTATGAATCATTTACGACGCTTGAAAAGAATATCTTTAGTTTCGAGACTGAAAGATCTATATATACACACGTAAATGAAACATTCTAAAATATTCATGTTTACTCACTTTCACAATATTATCCCCCCCTCCCTCCTATTCCCCCATCTTCTTCTTTTCCCACTCGTTTCAGCTTATAAACCTAAATCAAAACCTACATCTAACATTTCACAAACCAAAACTGATACACAAAAATTCAAAAGTGCATTAAAAACATGCTAAACCGAGAAGTTAATGTATACGCGTAACAGTCAATTTTTCAAATACGTAATCGAGTCAAGAGCAGGCAGACACTGCACGCAATGTTTATGCCAAACTGCGCACAATTTTCAATCTTTTCTGCAGCTGCAATTACACATCACCGAGTGAAATGCAGTCAAGTCCATGTTGGCGAGCAATTATAGACGGAAAAAGTCGAGCTAAGTTCCGTTTGTCGAAAGGCTCTCCCTCTCTCCGTTCATTCCCTATGCAAATCTGCGCGGAAATGCGAGCACTGCCTGAAATCGGACGATAAGTGAAGGGAGGACTTAGAAGAAGGCTGTGTCGAGAAGGAGAAGGGGTGGGAATGACGACTGGGAGAAATGGCGAAGCGTGGGTGATGTGGCCTCTATCATTAAAGCCAACTCTTAATTAGATTGTAATGACCGAGTTGGAATAAGGCAACTTTTAAATGCCATGTTATATTAGCTCTCCAACCACTTCTACCAAAGCTGACTTATTGGCCACGTTTAAATGTAAGTGGCCTCATCTGCTTATAGAAAATATTTAATAATAAAAACAGAATGCATTTAAATTGAAAGAGTTAATTCTAGGTGAGGTGATGCTGAGATATTAATTTCTTTTGCTAACTCAGTTTAATTCTAATTTTATTGATATCACATCCCATTATATGACCGAGTGGACTTAGTTGACAAAATTCTAAGCTGGCAGAAACAGTGACCATAAAGAGGGTTAACCACCGGCCGTATCCTCTAAGTCTGGAACGGTGCGTTGCTTATGAAGCGAATATTCTAAATGGTAATTCCCACCAGGACTAGTGACCAACCTCTCAGTACGTGAGTGCTAAGCCTACGTGATAATCCAACGGCCTGAGGTTGACCACCACAACTGTCGTTTTCTTAGCCAATAAAAGAAAACACTAATAATTTAACTTCCAACAAACTTCGGCCCAATTCTTCCACTTTAATACTATTCATGAAAACGAAAAACTGTTATTTAAATTTAATCGAATTTAGATATAAATTTATGAATGGCAAATAAAGCCGGAAGTGTATATTGTATTTTTTTTTCAAATTATTAAAAACGACTCCCACAGACGGTCAAAAAAATGACAGCTGCAAAACACATTCGAAATCCACTCTTGTAGAACAAATAATTTTATTATTTTATGTATTTTAAACATAAACCGTGAAAAAAATTATAACTTTTACTTTTATAACTTGTCCATTCAACGTTATTGACCTTTTGATTAGTAACGGAAGTAAAGTTCCACATTCGCTAACGTCGCGAATGGCCTTTTCGCTTTAATTCTTTAATTAGATTAAAGCCGGGGATTAAAGTGAAGTCGTAGAGAATGATTTCCTTAATCGATCAATTTTTAAAACCATTTATTATTTCACAAATTGATTTTTAATCGTGTCAAAAGGCCAAGAAAACCTTATCTCGCCTTAAGAATAACCTACAAAACTTAATCGAAAGTAAAATCTCAAGCATTAATATGTAACGCATCTCTCAAATATTAAAACATTTCATAGTGCAAATGCTCATAACGTATTAATCATTTTGCCTTTACACTTCCTTTTAAAAGAAAAATTTTAAGCAAAAATTCGAAGAGATTAAAGAAAGAAAAAAAAAAAGAAAAAAGTAGGAAGTCGCATTAAGACAAATTCGACTTATTGTATAATTACTCTTATTTTTTTCCCCTCCTTCCTAAAATTCATCAAGCTCTAAATCCATATTTGCAAATAGATAAAGAAAAAAAGAAAAATTAAAAAAAAGCAAATGAAGTCTTCACAAATGATCATTTATAAGAACGGAAGGGGGAAGCGCCACAATCAAGCCGACACAGGCAATTCATTTCATTTCTCAGCCAGGGTGATTCCCATTAGTTTTTATGAGATCCTTTCTCTCCTCCACCCCCACTCCACACCCCCATCCTCCGGAAAATTTCTCGCTTATATTATTTCATATATCTATATATATGTACATGCATAGAGAACGATGCTCTCTATCGAAAACGAGAGAACACAATTTTCACAATCGTTGATGATTGGCCCAAATTGAATCGTACCCTCGAGATGTCATTGGCTTTATTAAAAAAGAGAATGAAAAATACACCACATTTTTTACATCATTTCTTCTCATCAAAATCCCCCCCCCCCTCACCCTTATACCCTCACTTTTATTTTACGATTTTATAGCGTTTTATAAACACGGAATAAAAAAATAAGTTGAAAAGATAACGGAGTACAACAATTTTATCTTTTAAAGTATTACAATTCCCATGTGATGTTGAAAAGAGTAAACAAAAATTTTGAGCTTTAGGGGTTGAGTTCAACCCCCTTTTCATCTCTTGTTTTTGTTTCTTTGCTTTATGGATTATAAAACGAGTTGAATTTTTTTTAAACGTTTTTCGTCATTCATTATCAATTTTAAGTTAAAAAAATTTATTAGATGCCATTCTCTAATCAAATGTTGAAAATAAAAATGAAAAAATCTTTCTTGTCTTCATCAAATATTGAAATCTTGATTGTGAATGTATAGATGACATTATTTTTTTAATTTTTTAATTTTTTTTTTGTCTCCAAAATTGGAAAAGGCAATGAAATTTTTTTTTATTCAGTTTTAAAAATGTTCTTTGAAATCAAAGTTTGATATTCTTTCTTAACATTGAATTTCCAATAAGTTAAAATTTTTTCAAAACTAAATTAAAAATCATAGTTTTTAAAAACTTTAGAGAATAAAAATGAGAAAAACTAAATTTATGTGAATCGTATTGATCCAAGTTAGGAAATTTAAAAGAAAATTAAAATGAAAAAAAAAAAAAATCAACAAACTAAAAATTTAAAAATGAAAAAAAAAAAAGAAAAATTTAAATAAAGTAATAAAAATACAAATTATTAATCATATTGATTCTTCTTAACATAATTTTCCCTTACTTTTTTTATTACATAAATAAATAAAAATGTTATTTACAATGCAAACAAAAAAAATTTTAAAAAATTAATTAAAAAAAAAAAGAAATTACTGTTTATCTAATCCACACCGACTAATTCATAAAAAAAATAACAAAATTCTAAACTATAAAAAGTAATAAATTTTAAGAAAACGACATCACCCGGAGCAAGTCAGCTGATCCCAACCAGTTCCCAAACGTAAAAACGCCTCTCGCGACTTAAAATCACCTTGACAAACCTCGAACAAAAGAAATTTCATGTTGCACACATTTCTAGTGCAACGTAAACCGGAAGCACAATTTGCAAGCAGCCATATGGTAATAACGTTAGAACATAAACACGTGTCTCGTTTATCACGTGTCAATTAAATGTTCGATAACTTTGAGATATAGCCATGGTTCGATTCAATTTATCATCACTAACAGGTTACAAACTTACTTGATTACAATTCTTCATATTTCCAGTTAGGTATTGAGTTTGGTATTGCATGTTCGTAGCCATCATCTTTGCATTTCGGCGATTACTAAGCCAAGCCAGCTGTACGACTTGTTCCATTACACCGGTCGAGGGGAATCCCTATGGAGTTCGCAACTTTGTAACAGAGCGCGAAGACAGAAAATCAGAGACGAATAATAACGATAAGCAGGAATGTCCTTCACTTTCTCAACTTAGACCACCTTCCCTAATTGACCATTGCAGTATCACCTTACCAGAGTTACACTCAGCACGCAACGGTCTTCTTCAAAGTGAAGGGAAAAAAGGTGAAAGACCCCTCTTTCTCTGATTGGACGGACTATCCTGACCCAGACTCACACCAAGGTCGAACCCAGAAAAGGGGGGAGTAGGAGGGGGTTGTTTGGAAGGGGATCTTTAATTCCACTTCACCCACCCCCATATGAAATGGTAAAGTTAGAATATTTCCGTGACGAGAGAAAAGTGAGGTAGTTGATAATTTTTTTTTATTTTTCCAAATGTAGGTCAGCGTATATTATACGTGTGATTCAATGAAACCGCATTGTAAATATCTTAGCAGTAATTCCCCCTCTTTAATTTTCTCTCTTTGCAGCCAGACCGGATCAGTCCACACGGACAATACGGGCGGAAAATCAGGGGGAGTCAAGTGACCACCGAGACAATGTAGATAAATGTTGGTTAAATAAATAAAAATATTTTTTTAATAAAAATAACGGCTTAAAGTGGACTTGAAAAATGTTGATTTTTTTCTTTTAATAAAAAATATTTTCATAAATTGTTAAATTGACGTTACGAAAGTATAGAAGGGATAAAAATGGTGGGGATTTGAGAACTGAGTTTTTCAAGTTTGAAAAAACTGGGATTTCGTGCGCCGCTACAATTTTTCCTGTACTTTTCATTCTCCCAATTAAAATCTTTAATTACCGTATTCAATCAAATGTTTGAAGGCAGCGTAGAGAGACGTGAAGTCAAGAGAAGGAATAGTTGTGTTTGATTCTCTTTTCGGGGACAAGAAACGAATCGTAGAAAGAATCACAGAGGGAGGGAGTGAATTGTTGGCAGAGCAGACACATTTTGCAATTTATTTGGGCCAACGATAAAATTCATTAAACTCCGTGTAACGAACGGAACAGACGCATAAATCGAATTTTCCCATCTAACTCGCTCTCACCCCTTTTACCTCTTTTATTCCCCTCGATCGGTACATTACTTTTTCACGCATTTCTAAGCACATGAAAAATAACCGACACCTGCGCTATTAAAATTAAACGCAACCGTCGCCCTTATCAATTTCAATTTCATCCCTTTTATTCGACCAAGTAATTCAATTAATCTTATCCTTTTTATATTTAAAAAAAATGTATTGGCCTAACTTATATTAATATTTTAGTTCATTAGTTCGTTTACTAAAATCTTCATGTTCGGAATTTTCCGCATCTTCTAGCGGTGAAAAACTGGGTGTGGAAAGATGAGGATGGGACGCAGCATCTTGATCGATCCGTCGAACAAGACGATGCCAATGGTGGAATGGTTAGTGATTGATTGAGAAGCATCGACTGCAATTGGTCCAATAATAAATTTCTAACCTAAGAAACGATGGGCGGGCAAACGAATACCCAATCCTTTCATTTTTGAAAATATTGTCTCATCCAATAACTTGGGACCCTTTAAATTTAAAGATTGAGCTTTAAAGCTGAATGTAATTTAATGGGACCAAATGTTTCCAAAATACTGCAATGTTAAAATTCAATTTAGAAAATTATGTAAGAATGAAAACCCGTGAGATATGCCAGGTGAAGGAAATCGTATAAACAACAGTTCCAATTCACAGTGATGTTCTAAAAGAATTTTTAAAAAAAAATCTAATTATTATATAAAGTTTAATTTTAATATTCAATTTCTCGTGCATTTTTAAAGAGTTGCTCATAGCAGCAAATTTGAAAATCAACTACCCTCATTTCATTAAAGTTTATTTGCTTTAGCGAGTAACTACAAATAAACGAGTTCTAAATTCAACTATAATATTCTCTTTATCTCTATTCAAACCTCAACTTATCGATAAACCATTCGTGTATTCCTTTCCAAGTCGTTATCTACGAAAAATTAACGTGTTCTCACAAATTATCATCCACTTTCCTTCCGTTTACAAAACATTGGATGCCTAAACACTCAATTTACCTAAAATCTTCGTAACTATAAACAACAAACCAAGAGATCTAATCAATTCATTTTATTTGGACTTTGAAAAAAAAAATATCCCAAGAATGAAACGAAACCTTTTCTTAAGACAACAATATTCTTTTCGCTTTATTTTTTTTACACCTCATTTTTTACCCTGCAACTTGATACCTGCAAATCTTTTACAACCGTGTTGTAAAAAGAGAGCCACTTGTGTTTATCTGCAGTCCAACTATCTCACGCAACAGACAAAAGAAACGTTCAAATTTCAAATGGTGAAGTATTCAATTGCAAAACTTAAACTTTTAACTATTCTCAAGTTCGAAAGTTATATCTTTAAATTTCTTATTCCAAACCATAATTTTTTTTTTAAATTTTAAATTTTACTGCAATTTCAGATTTATATCAACTTAATAATATTATGCTCGAAATAAAAATTTTATATTATTTTTTTATACTCTATTTTACCTTTACTTGCCCAGCTATTTAAAAGACAATTGAAGGACTTACCTACATGAAAAAAAGGAGAAGAAATTATTAAAAAAAAAACTTTTAAAATAAAATTTAATTAATAATGCATCTATTGGTCTGCCATTCGAATGAATGAGTATAATTACAAGTGATTTAAAAAGCTCAAATCGCTTTCCAATTATACAGTTTGCGGATTAGATAAAAAGCTAATTAGAGTGAAAAGTACATTTTGCAAAGTGTAAATAAGGAAGCAGTTTATAACCCATTCTAACAACCGCCAACAGCTGCTACTCTCGACTCATTTATGTATGCATATTTATTGTTTATTTCACACTTGATAGAAATTTTAATAAACTGTCAATAACCGACGCCAGTGGAGCGAATTAAGGCGCACAAAGGGGTTAGAAATCGGACTAGCAAATCATCAGTTCATTGCACCATCGCAATCAAGCTGAACATCATTGCAACTTTCACTGTTGCAAATGGCCCAACGAGCTGTTACCGTCTTCAGATAAAGGTCGTGACCTAATGCACCATTCCCACAATCAAACACCATCTCACCTTAACATTTTTCTTATTCAAAAAATAAATAATAAAAATAAAATAAAAAATAAAAAAAAAATTGTTTCTTTTCATTTGCAAAGTTTTCTAATATCCGAACCAATGCCTTCGAGTTCATTGTTCGTTCAATTTGTCGTAGAAAATAATTTATTATACAACCAAAAAAAATAAAGGAAAAATTAAATTATACCATCTAAGATGCGTATACCACTTTATACTCTTCAGCAATTTTTTTCACTTCATTTTTCCCCCGGTATTACTCTAGAGATTTGCCCATCTGTTCAAATATTCAAACATTAATTTAAATTGCACACTTTCACCATTCATTTATATCTTCTTCTTGTCTACGCTTCTTACAAAACTTACTTCATTGGAATGACAAAATAAGAGAGAAACTAAGAAAAGAGAAAAAAACAGTGACTCTTCTATCCTCATTGTTCCTGCCAAGTTTATTTGCTTACGGCTGTACTAATTAAGTTGTTAACATGGCCATTAATTCTAAGTTTGCCTTAAGAGGTTTTTTTAACCTCCTCCTTCCCCCTTCCTTCCACTTTTCCCTCTCTTGCCTTCTTTTCGGCCTTTAATTACCCACTTGCCTATTTGCAACCACCTTGTGCACTCTCTTTTCCTGTATGTGCGCATAGAATAAGCGTCAAATGACTTCTACTTGCTGAGGATTTAAAGCTCCTTATAAGGGAATTCAGTTTCTAACTAAAACATAACCCCCTCACAATGCATTTTACACTCCCTTTACCAAACAGATCCCGCTCGAATTTATGGAATTGTAAAAATCCTTTACCCGACGAGAATCCAATTTAAATTAAATTTCGCTAGCGACTTTGTTAAGACTATGCAAACATTCCCCATAGGTCAATTACCAACTATCAATATGCGTATTCGCTGTAACGAAGAAAAGATGGGAGAAAAACAAAACAGAAAGAAAACTCGACTGGCGATGATTCTTCGCTCGTGAAACACAGGCATAATTAAAGATTTGTAATTAGCCTTCCCTAATCTTAGCTCTAATGAACTTGGTAGAAAACGAATGCAAAAGCCCAAAACAAGAAACAGCTGGGATTACTAAAACTCAACGACTCAGTTGCTGATCTGAATTTACCCAATAAAACATGCGCTAACGTGTCCAACTAATTTTTTTTTTTTGCTTCTCTTCAAAAGTAAATTTTAAAGTTCGGGCAAACAATTAACGAAGAAGTTCAATTACACTAAGTTAAACAATTCCATTAATTTCGTGATAAATACTTATTATTGATCTAAACTACCAAAAATAAATAAAAAAAATTATTTAAAAAAAAAAAAATTAATATTAAAATATGTAAAACGCAACAATGATTGTAACGTTATATTTTACCCCTAAATGAATATCCGTGTACATGTTCACGAGCCATTATACAGATAATGACAACATAACATTAAAAGTCCATCAATCATCGAAGCAAACTCAATCCACCCCTAAAAAGAAACATCGAAGCTCACAATTTAAGCCCGTAAGCATCGTCTAATAGAAAAAGCACAACCAAACCGCTTTAGAAATCTAAAGTTAAGAAAATGTGATAATGAAAAATGCAATAATTTTTCCAATAATTAAAAACTTTCAGCTTTTGCAAAATTTAAAAAAAAATAAAATAAAATATACAATTCCTCGCGCCTTGCAAAATAAAAAAAAAAAAAAAAATTCGCCTGCAAATTAACCAATTGGATAAATTAAATGCTTTTCTTAAACCCGAGAGATTTAAAAAGAAAACGATAAAAAAATAGGAGTTTGAGCAGAGCTTTTCCCTTTCCGCATCGGCCAATAAGTCTGCATCTAATTCAATTATTCCATCATCTTTACTGGAGAAAACTGCAAGAGCAAACTCGATTTGCTCAGGTTGTCGAGGAATAATTTCAAATCTAATTACCTTTTAAAACCTTTCTCTTTTGTCTTAGCAACAAACCCCTCTTTTACAAACCACCAACACTTGTCTTTTGCTCTTTGAACTCGCAACACCACAACCGCCACCATCTTCCAACTCCGCTTTCTTTTCCATTCAAAACGAGCCAACTCTTTAAAACATCATTTTCTAACTGAGAGGTCAGTAACACAAACGCCTCCTTCCTCCTTCCTTACTTTTATTACAGCCATTTAAATATCGATTTACATTGTACAAACAAAAAATAACAAATATCCGTTTTACTAAATAACAGTAATACGCTAATCGTAATTACAGTATTTTGCCTTTTAAATAGTGCGCCACTACACATGAAAAGAATGAAGTTATAAAAGTGAACATTTTTTTAATGGCATCTTTTTCATTAACTCAACACGAACAAGTATGCATAAGTGAATAATCTATTCGCAGCCAGATCTGCACTTTGCAATGAGATGAGATGGTGGAGTAAGAAACAATAAATATTACCCAGTAGGTGTAATTGGGAGAGACGTCCAAAGGGAAAATTGGGGTGTAAAATTTAAGCCACCAATCACTCCTTGCCTGTCGTAATGGGTCCAATTAGTGTCTATTACACTGCCTCTTGTCCTTATTGGAAGCCATCAGGCCGAAGGGACTTCTCCTACATTATTACCTTCTTGCGCAGCTCGCCTTTTTTTTCTTTTTTTCCTTCTTTTTCCATTTTTTTCTCCTCTTCTTTATTTTTCCATCTCTCGCACACAAACGACGTATAGAACACTCGAATGAGATAATATCAGAAATGCAGCAATTAATTCCAATATTGACCCGCATTAAAGGCAGCCACGCAAGAGATAAAAAGATTATTGGAAAAAAAAGGTTGCTTCAACAAGGCTATTACAGCCAATAAAAATGGCAATCACACACTATTAGGCTTACTCACAATACATTTTAATTAAACTGAAATTTAGGTCGACAAAGCATTAAATTGGTTTAATATTTTATATTTACCAGATGCGGTTCACAGGGCGACAAAAATAAAAAAACCAAGTGACGGCAATTATAGAACTTTAATACAAACAACAGCGGCAACAAAACATTGCTCGTCCAAAAAAAAAAAAAAAAAAAAAAAAAACTGGACACCATTTATCACACAAGTTAACACATGTTACAATAAACTCTTGCCAGTGCCTTAACTTATCATCAGCAACTTTTTTTCAAGCAATAATTTACGTCTTTTTGTGACAGAAAAATTTAAAAAGCTCCATTACATGCGATACACCATTGCACATTCAAGCCACTGTGCCTTTCATTAACTCGTAGCAAACTGCATTAAAACAAATATGTCTTCGCAAATAAATAAACAATCAACCGAAACATTAATTTGTAGCCACATAATTAAAAGCGATCGCATCCTTATCGCAAACTCAATTTGTCCCAAAGACAAATTTCACAATGCTCTGATAACTTATTTCAATTCTCCTTTTGTCTATGTGAAGAAGAAATAAACTTTTTTGCTAACATTGCGTTGATAATAAAACATCGAGTTTTATATATATATATACAGTATAAGTTATATAATATATAAATATACGTACATAAGACAAAGACGTAGAGGCACTTCTGAAAAGATACCATATTGTATAAACTAGGTCTTGTCTCGTAATAACTCACTCAATTCTATAGAACAACCTTTTTCTTTTTATATCTCCTTTCTTTTTGAAATGAAGATAGATCGCTAATTTTGCACTCTGTTTATCGAATATAGCGCTAGTGGCCGAACCCCTGAAACATCACATAAAAGCCCCGTACCAACCCCATAGTCCACTCACTCTTCCCTCTCCCTTTTCTCTCTGCTTTTTGTCCACTGGACTCGCACAACTCCCAGACACCATAAATCGGTGTTTCTCATGAATTTACAGACCATGTCCACGTTACGCTCTCTCCAAGATATTCTCTCCGTCCTCTCGGGGCTTGGAATGCCGCATTCCTCTTTCCTTAAAAAATACGGTCGACAGTTTCCGACTTATGGAACTATTGAGATACGAATAGCTTCTGATGAGATGTACTCATTATTGCGAATATCCAGCTAAAAGGTTTCGAGCCTCTTAACATGGTGTTTTATTTTAAAAAATTATAAAAACGACAATGCACGCTAAAAGCGAACTTCAATTTTCTGTTTTCATTTCGTTTATTTGCCCAGTATTTCAGAAAAAATAAGATTAAAAATATACTGCTATTCGTAAACAATTTTTTAATTCAATTTCCATTTTAAAATTCTCGTCTATGGCCTTTATTGAAATGGCTTTTAAAAGCTAAAAAAAAAAGTCACAGCAAATAAAGATTCACGATTATTTGTTTCCATGCGCTATTACAGTAAATTTAGATCTATTCGAAACACAAAAACAAACAAAAATTTTTTTTTAATAGTTGAATGTTGTAAATAAATTACGAGTAATTTTTTTCGTCCGTTTCCTAACATTTTAAGTGCACATCAACATGAATTAAAAGAAACCAATAAAAAAAATGTTTCTTCAGTAACGATTCTTCCTTTCTCTGTAAACAAAAAAACTTAAAAACAAAATACACACGAAAAAGTCATCGGCTTTAAATTTCTCTTCGCGAACCATCGACTTTGATTTGAAAACTCCTCCCAATCACAATACACGTCGATACATGCAACAACCCTAATTTAACCCTTTTCATTCAATACTCCTCCTGTCTAATTTCCCACATTTGTAATGGATACGTCCTACGCCTCCTGGCCAGCCGCCATCTGCATTCACCATCTATGGTGTGTTTGAAGAGATACTACTAATCAACTCCATTAAATCCTAACCTAAGGCCAAGCTCCAATTAAGAGCCCTCATCAGGCCTCCGAACCGATAACTTATTGATCCCATAATCTCGCAGTTTCATCCTCGCAAACAATCCGTCACTAAACACATCATCTTACGATCACCTGTAAATTGGCCAACAATTTCCCACGTCATCATCGAGTTAATCTCTTAAAATTATCTTTCGATATGCATAAATAGTATGTGATATAATAATGTGAACTTTGGACATTCCAACGAAAGTTTCTCCCTAAGGCTACTCATTGAAACACTCAACTGAAAGGATAGGGTGGAAGGAGTTGTTTCTCCCTTGATGCCTCGTTTGCCCGAGCATTAACGTGGAAAGTGTAGTGCCGTGCATTCACTTGGCCTTCCTCTCTCGCTTTTGATCGAGTTTTGTTTGAGCGATCGACGAGTCAACGTTACAAATTGTATCCTATTTACTCTATTCAATAAACAAACAACGTGAATAGATCAATTTTACAAATTCGTTCGACGAGTCAAATTTGCCAACTCCCGTTTGTCTCTTTAACGATAGTGGGATAGAAAATGAAAAAACCCACAAACCCACAATAAAAAAAAATTTAATGCATCTTTTCATTTGCTTCTGCTTTAATATACACACGCAGTTTTTAATACGGAAAAAGTATTTTGTTTTATACGACACTAGGCTCCAACAAAACACACACAAACGCAGTTAAAGGGTCATGAAGCAACTACCACTAAAGTCTACTTAAACCTAGTTAACTTTTGATGAGCCTCCATTACAGGGCCACTTTTACCCTCGAATTCGCCCAAGATGGCACACAACTAAGTTGCTGCAACGTGCCATTTTCTCAACAAATTTTTTCTTAGCATTTTTAAACCAGCGTAATGAACAGAGCCCTGTCGAAAACTTTTCGTAAATCTCCGCTTTTGCCATGTGTCCTTTGTCCGCGAAGGCAATAAAGTGCCACATTTTATTTGCCTGCGACACAGCCGTTTAAAACAGCAGTGCACCGCCAACTCTGCCGGTTTCTTGGCGCTCATTTCTCATTTCTTTTCCTTTTCTTATTCTCTAGGCAATTTTGGAACGAGAACCGGAACACTCTCGAGTCCCGAGCAGACTCAGAACGGCCTTTTGCCGCCAACCCCCTCAGCTCGGTAGCTCTCGGGTCCTTCCTGTCTAAACAGCGCCTCCCAAGGCTTCAATGGGTGGCAATTACGTTGGCGCCACACTAACACCAAAGAGACTGAAAAGGAAACGTGATCTTGTGTTTGTGCGTGGCCAAAGGAATGGAGACTTCTAATGAAATTACTTTGTGCCAACGTTCCTCTTCAATATGAAAATTAATGTTAGAGAGTGAAGCGTGAGCTCAAATCTTTTATCCCACAGTCTCTTCAGATTCACGCCAATATTTTTCGAATAATTGGCCAATAAATTGTCGCGGTGCTCACCTTAAACCCGTTAAATCTCGGTATTAAATTATAAATTAATCAAATTCTAATTATCTTTCTGCAAACACGCCATTTTTTGATTTATCCAACATTTAAAAATTTTCTGACCTTTTTTTTCTACCGTAATTGAATTTCTTTTTTTTTTAAAAAAGAAAAATAAAATCAAAGTCAGCCAACAACGAAATGAGCTTTTCCGGGCATATACATAAAGGAAGTTTAAAAGAGTACAAGTTGACATGTTTACAATGTTCATTGCAAGCAGATCACGTACTGCTCAAATCAGCACTCTTCATACATACACTACATAGTGGGTGAAAAGTGGGTGGTGTGTTCTTATTTGGTCCCGAGCCAGTTGATTTAAAAAAATAAAAATAAAATAAAAAGTTTAGATAAGTGGGAAAAGTTAAACGAACTCTTAAAATAAAAAATAGAATAAAAAAAATAAGAAAAGAAAATGAGTAAAATCAATGGGACTCGCAATGCCAAAGTTTGATGGATGAAGGAAATTCATTTAAATAATGAGTAAATGAGGCTGGAAACTTTGTAAAATGAAAAGCTTTAAAAAATAAATTTTCTTTTTATTTATTTATATGTATGTTTTTTTTTGTTTGGTTTAATGTAACGCAATAAGATCCGCTCCAATCAATACAAACTTTATAAAATTTTTATTGTTCAACTTGCAACTGCCGAGTTGTTGCAATTTCATTTTTACGATAGGCATTGGATTGTCACTTTGATCTCAAATTGCTATACAATCTCCAACAACTTCTTGCAATTTCTATCTCATTTTGTTTTCCCTTTTATTTTTTTTCTTCTTCTTCTTTTTCTAACACCCACACTATCGCTTCCTTCTTATACTATCAACCAACTCCGAAAATCTTGTGATTTCAAGTGTATGATGTTCTCCTATGGACTTTTTTCTCGAGATAGTCAGGCCACAGTTTTATAGTTCCAAACTACTGTCTCGCGTATAGTTTCTCTCTATCAGAAAAAGAGGAGGATTTTTACAAAACATCATCTCAACCGAGATTACATTTCAAATTACCCATTTTCAAAATTTTTCAATGACTTTTCCAGTATATCCGCGGTCACATCTGCCTTTACCGTAAAACTGCGAAACAACAACATCCTCTTTAATAGACCCTGCATGCGTACATACATCACTCCTTTACCCTCCACAAACTTTACAACTTAATTTTTTCCCAACTTAATACACTTTGGGTGCGATAAATAAACGGAAAAAAACAACAACTATAATTCCACGACCGCATCATCAACCTCGGGTCAATCAACAAACTGAAAATCACATTACCATCTCTGTTAGAACTGCATTGTCACTTATCATCGGATTAGTGTTAACGCAATAAGAGCCCCAAAATAGCTCAATTTACGATCCGATGGGAGAAAAAAATGAAATAAAAGAGAAGAAAAGAAAAATGTTCGAATCCACAAAGTTGAGCAAGACTCAATTACCGAGCTCAATTTCCCTTTTTTATGGAATTATAAGTGGTTGCAATTTTCTACCAACTATTTCAACCCATTGCACTTTTCTTAGAAATCCTATTTCTTGCCGTGAACTCAAATTGAAAATAAACCCCTCCACACCTCCACATCGAGAGATATCCAACGGTAATTAAGAGACTGGTAAAGCGATGGAATGGCATTGCCTGATCGCGCACACCCAGCCTCTTCTCGACGTCATGTGCAGAAAAGGATAGAAGCAAGTGCTAAGACCGACAAATGGAACCCATCTATCGCTCGCTAAACTAATTACAACATCGGACAGGACCCTGACCACCAACTAAAACTTCGTACCGCCCTCTATCTGCTAGCGAAACCAGAGCGAACGAGTGTGTGCCTACAACAGATGTTCGACCCTTTTCCCTGCCACTTCTTTTATGGACGACCTAACCAACCAATTAACTAACAAAACATCTTCCAAGCCCTAATTACACTGCCAGTTAAAAGCAGTAATAAATATAAAACTAAGCAGTAAAATAAGCAAATAATGCAAGAAAATTAAAAGTTTAGCAAAAATCGCCTTCACCTCTGGCCACGATCGAACGGCCAAAACAATTGTCACACACCAGCGAGAGTCGTAAATGAAATGAAGAGACTGAGTTTGCTCGCTTCTGCCCTCGCAATTAATATGCATCCACCGAGGCGTGTGGGTGAACGCGTGCGAGGATGTGGAGAAGGAGAGAGAAAATGGCAATGGGAGAGGGTTAGGCCGTCGTCTTTTTTTATTTGCTCATAACATTTTGTGGAAAATGAAAAATTCGAATGAGCAAGCAAGCAGCACGCCAACTACCCCCGCCTCAGACCTCGAACAAGGAATTTTAGCCATTACAAGCTTACACTTCACATCCCGTGGATATAATGTGCCTTTACCAATTCCTCCCATCAACCCCCATCCCTACTGCTCTTGCTTTCATCATTCTTTACCGTCTTTCACCCTTCATTCGGTTGGTAATTCTTTCTTCCTCTCCCTCCCACCTCGTCCTATTATGTAGAAACACACGTGAAAGCATGTATTGAAATCATCAAACTCTTTCTCCGACCATCAGTTTGATAAATGTGTAAAGAAAGGGTGAAAACAATTTAAATGAGCCGCAATTTTTATTACTTATACGTTTCCATCGACTTCAAAAATTATTTTTTTCCCTTTTTCATTCAATTTATTTTTATTTTGTATTTTTTCCCAGTTTCTATGTGAGTGGGGCAGAAAAAAAATTCCACAAATTTCCAATAGAGTCGCTTTTCTCTTAAAAGCATTTGTCTGTCAGATCTAATTGAACAGAAAAATATAATTCTTGTAGAATCCTGTTTACAAGGAGCGCTTTTATAATCCAGCTATAACCTCACGAAACTCACTCTCCTCGTCCGCTACAAGCAAAACTCTAAAGTCGTGTTACAAAGAAGCTTTTCCAAGAGCAACAAGAGCGTATAGGCTTTTTCGACTCTCCAGCTGATGCGCACAAATAAATATTTCTTTGCCAAGAACTGCTAAGAGGCACAAATTGATTAGAGCAGAGTGCTCCAAAACCTAAAATGCCGTTACACAAATACACGCACTCCAAATGTAAACACAAATATACCAATGTCTTAAACGCAAACTCTTAACCAAATCAACCCTTTTTATTTTTATTTATTTATTTTCCTTTCTTTATTAACTTTACCACAACCATAACGTAAAAAGCTAAAAACTTTGCACTTAGAAAAAAAATGCATTGTCTTAGCTCTCCCATCGCACCGACTTTCAATACCCTAGTGGAGACCTGTGATATCCGCACCTATAAATTCCGAAAAACCTCTTCTAAAATCAATTTTCCTCCAAATAAAAAAAAACGATCGCTCTTATACCACGTGTTTATACTGCTATAGACTCATCGAGAGATAGTTACCAAAAATGGCGGTAATATTTTCGAGCAACAAACAACGAAATGAGATCGAAAAGAAAAAAAAAAGTCGAAGAGAATGAGGGAAGAGAGTGAGAGTTAAAAAAAACTACGAAAGGGATGTTGTATACGATGAAGTGTGGCTCGGCTCACGAAAGAAGGAAAAGGGCCATCCCGTCCATCACGATGGCATCTCGGTGAGGCGTGTGAGTAGGCACGTGCTCTTGTGAGCTGATTTTTTACGATGATGGCCGTCCGCGCCAGATAATGGAAACAATCACTGGCCTGATTCATTTTTGCCCACACATACTCTTTTACGGACACACCTGGTGCCATCGTCACCTTCACTTTCTTTCGAAGCTGTTTTGCCGCGTGTCAGCACCTCCTATGCCATAACTGATTTACAACATCTCGTAACGCCATGTGCGAAAAGGAAAAACAACGGGGCCAAGGTACCTTTGGTTAATGGAATTAGATTCTAAAAACTCGTTTAAAGTGAGATAGGAAACTAAGGTTAAATTTACATTTTCATATTTCCTCAGCCATACTGAAAATGTTGGTAAAAATATCACTCGTTTTTAAAAATACTTTACAAAAAAAAAAAAAAATCAAAATATTATAATTTTGATTTATTTATTTTTCTTCGAAGGCATTTAAATTATAAGCGAAGAATAAAAAATTGAACTTAGCGGCTTGATATGAATGATATGCAAAATTTTGTAATGCAAATCAGTTTGATGATGTATTACCAAGCAGGACATTCACATTAAAATTCTAATCCCCACGTTAAAATAAAATGTTAATAAAACTTAAAAGTATTAACAGCCCATTTTCACTTAACTGTCTCGCCCTATTCTTTAATATAATGCATTAATGCTTTGTATTTTAATTAGGCAGACGCTTCCGTAGTCGTGAAATGTATTTGAAAATATATTAGATTAAGCACTTGAAACGGTATCACGTTGAAAGAAGGGAATTAAAAAGAGATTATCTTTAATGTGATGTTGCTTAATTAGTCGACTATTTGGTCTAAAACCTCAACAAACGGATATAATGTAGATTATTATCTCATTACATAACGAAATAAAAATACAAAATTATAATAAATCACACAATAATGGTTACTATTACGCATCACTTAACTATGCAGTAGTTAATAATTTTATTCTGATCGTTATACGTCGGTGCTTTAAATTTCTCCAATTTCCTTCGAGGAAAAAAAAATTTTTAAGCAAAAAAGAAAATCTCATCCCTTTTTTTTAAAACCTCAATATCATTTTCATTTATATTTCAAAACTTATTTTTATTAGTCCACCGAGATCCAAATGTCTGGACGAGAAAATATTTCATCATGCTCCAAAAACCAAAAGAATTATTCAGCGGGAAGGTGTAGCAGCTCAACTTAAAAACTTTTTTTTTATATATATTTTTATTCCAGGGGCAAAATAATTGGAAAGTGCATGACAGGTACACCTGAATCATTCAGGTGTGCAGTGCCTCTCAAGCCCCCGAGGTAAAAACAGAAGGGATGTTGTGGACAGTTTGGAAGATGAAAAGATGAAGTCGTTTATAATTGATCACTGCCAGATAGAAGAAAAGAGACGATATCAAGTGAGGAAAGATTTTCCCTTAAGGGATCAGAGTAAAAAAGCACGTGGAATGGAAATAGAAATACAGTAGAATACGATAACAAGTAAGCGATTATGCCTTAAATCTGCAACAATTTTCAGTTTTCTCAACCCTAAAAAAAATCACATTACGATTTAAACTTAAAAAATTGATACGACAAGTTGCGTTTCTAAAACATTTTCACGCAAAACAATTTTTTTAAGCGAAATAAGTGCAGAATCGTTTCATCTTTGAATGATGCCATAAAAGAAGCGACTTTAACTCTTTGCCTCCACCCTAGTGCAAGGTGGCAGAACACAAATTTGTCACGTGTCAGCTGACTTTTATGAGCAATTACATAAGTTTTGCGGTTTATCTTGTTCATGATCAAGGCGTAATCTTTGCCAACTGTACAAACATATATAAATAAATAAATAAAATAAAATAAAAAAAAGATTTATCCTACATTTTTTTTATGAAGTGATAAAATGCTTATAACCAAAACCGTACTTAAAAAGTGTAAAATATGACATATCTTTCCTATAAAAATAAAAGTCCTTTTACTTTTTTCTTTATGTGTTAAAAAAATAAATAAAAAGAGATGATATTCTACTTAAAACTCGTCAATCAGTTGGGGGCCAAATGTTTTGTATTTTTTTTATTTCCTACCTCGCCAGAACGTAGGATAGGAAGGGCAGACCAATAGTACATTATCTTCTGGCCGGGAATCCAGTGCGGCCCAAGGAGAGATGCAGTACTTACCTAAAAAATAAATAAAATTAAATCAATTTTATATTTATTTGCAAAGCAAATATATAAAACAAATTTCAATTTCATTTTTAAAATTCATATAAAAAAATATTAAAATTTATTCTTTCGATTAAACTGAAAATATGAAGAGACGAGAGAGGATATACACTTAGCCTATAAATCAATCAAACAGATTGCTTTAAGACTTAAGAAGAAAGGCTTTTGATTTATTCACGGATAGAAACCGGATAAAAAGACGAATAAATTTCCAGTCCTATTCCTATCCCTTCATTTTAATATCTAATGTCGCGAAAACATCAAATCTCTAAACGAAAACGTTGAAATTTAAAAATAAAACTAAATAATAATCAATTGAATGCATTTATCGCATTCAAATTTACACATAACTTAAGAATTAATGAGTAAAACAATTTTAGCATTCTGAGCAAACACATTACTGAGTTTATAATAATTAATGAGGGTGTGTAACCAGGGGACATGTTTCTGTAAACTTAATTCCGTTTTTAAGAAAACAAAATTAAATAACAATTTCAACAACATCTTTTGTTTTTAGTGTATCATTTATCCCTAAGCAAATTGAAGAGAAACTTTTTGTTTACACAACCAACCTTATATTGACATAATGTCGAATGTAATTAATCATGTCACTTGCTACGACCTATCATTTTCATTCCTATCTAAATAAATAGTAGAAAATGCTCGTAGCAATATTTATCGGTATTCGTTTGATAGTAAGATGCTGTACGAGTAATCGATTACCTAAATTGTTTATTGAGATAGCATTTATAAGTATTTAATTTTTATCCGCCAAACTGATTCATTAAATAAAGTGGTTGTTAATTCCTTTCCTTCGAAAAAAGTTCTCTCCTTAAAAAAATGTGCACATTACAAAAGTTAAGAAATCGCATTAAGTTAGCATATGGCAATGTGGCCACATTACTTAAGCACACCTTAATAAATAGGATCAAATTATGTCTGCCACGTGTTTTCATTAAAACTAAATCCCAACATCGTTCCGTTTACAAAATTATTCTCCTTCGCTTCTTCGGCAGAGGAGAAAAAATTAAAAATTAAGAAATAAAAAGTTTAAAAAAAAAGGTATAAATAAATATAAATAACAGGAATAAAGAAAAGAATAAAAAACACCTGCAAGAAAAATTGCATTTCATAGCGAAGAACTTGTATTAATTTTTTTTATTGCTGGGAATTATTTTTTTAAATAAATTCGAATGAAATAAATTTTCAAACAAATCTATATAAAGCCATTAGAAAAGCAAAAAAAAATAAGAAATGGAAACTTGAAGAGCTCTCCCGACCATCTTGGATGACCATTTCCCCTTGAAAAAGCACTAAGATAATGTGTTCGCTTTTATGAAACATAAAACCATTTCAATTCATCACTGCCCAACTTATTTGCCTACATCATATCCCCATCCACCTAAAGAAGAGACCTCGTCGCAACAACTTCCTCCACAATTCACTCACCCTTTTTTATTTTCTTTTATTAATCTATTTTATTTTTATTATTTTTTCTGCAAATGTCTGCAAATACTGACATAAGAAACAGCTTGAAAATCAAGTATAAAATAAAAAAATGGGAGAAAAAAAATCACATAGTTTATAGTACAAATTTCAAAAAACGAATACTTTTTCATGACGAATGACGACAAGAAGTCGATTTAAGACGAGATGAGGCACGAAAGAGAGAAAAAGAGAGAGAGACCTATACCCAACCACCACTACTTCTTTGACTAAGCACATTTCTGGCATTTAGATTGCATTGCTTTTGCTCACAGACCCACGAGTGGCCGGTGAATTCTAATCGGTCATTTGCTTAAAAGACAAGAGAGAATTCCCGTCTACAATCCGCACACATCGGCAAACTTTAAGTGCTTTGCAGCCTCCATACATCTCCATCCACCGTTTTCCAATCCAATCTTTTGTTTCTCTGCAAACCGACTTTTTATTCAACCGTTTTGCCTTTTACCACTACCGAAAATATAATCCTCGATATCGTGGTTAAAAAAAAAGAAAAGATTTTTATGTCCGGTAGCAAAAACAAAACAAAAAAAAATGGAAATTAATTTCAGCATGCAAATAACTCGAAGAAAATATGTGCTAAAAGCAAAACCTGGTCCTTTTTTTGTTTTTTCAATTTAAGATGCGGACCTTTGGGCGCCGATGCCAACTGCAGCTGCCGACCTTAGGCTCGTACACAAAAATAACGCCAACGCAAAACAACACTGAAGGCCTATTCTCATATTATAAAAAAATGCTCTAAATTTTTTCATCCGACATCAAATCTGAGCCTAAGGTAAAGTTTTTAGAAATAAAATCTTAAAAATCCAAGTTTTTTTTGGAATTTAAATCACGACCGAAAAAAACGTAAGGGGTTATGAATGCGTCAGTGGATGTAAATAAATAAAAATATTTTCGTGCATTTCAGTTTATGTATAGTTAATGTGTAATGTTTGCAACGAATTCTTACCCGCATTAAATAAATAATGAGTATATTTTTACTGTCCACTCGGGCCATATAAGTGCAATCTGAACTTTGATCCAGTGTCCATTTTGGTGGCCTGAAGGAAAACCACCTGAGAATAAAATCGACCACTCATTTCGCCTTAAACAACCTTTTAATTGTCCTTTCAAAACACCATAAAATAAGAAACAAAAACGCTAAAAAGGTGAATTAATATTCAATCCGAAATATCAGCAATTACTAGATCATTTTATAAGATAATTAATGTCGCACATTTTATAATTAATATCCACATTACTTTGACATTAGGTCATACCAATTGATGCTATTGCAATGAGGGCGAAAGCAATTTTATTCTCATTACTAAGCATATTGATATTCGAAATATTGATTAATTAATTTGTCAATTAATAATTAAATTTATCCCTTTACATTTTTGAAAATATCAATCAATTATCTTGCTTTAAACTGAGAGTGAAGTTAATAATAATTTATAAAATACGAGTTTGAAAAAGATAGGAGAAAAAAAAAATTCTTTTTAAAATAAAATTTACGTAAAGATATTTTGATTGAACTGCAAAATTGTATTCAACTTTTATTTTTTAATCCCCCATCTAAATACAAAACCATAGCAAAAAATATAAAAAAATATTCTTCAAAGATCTCAAACTGCATTTGCACAATAAAATGGCAAAAAAAAAATCTGAATCGAAAATTTAAAACAAAAATACGGAATAACAGAAAACAGAGTTTAAAGCATCAAAATATAAACTTTAAATGGAATTGATGTTTAATGTCAGCATTTCAATCACAATTAGTTTCAATTAATTTTTTTAATTCTTCAAAAAAGAAAAAAAAACACACTCAAAGAAACACGAATATAAAAATCGCTCAAAGCATTTTTGACATTTTAATTTTCAGTCTTTGTGCAAACTAATTGTAATTAAAACTGTTACGCAATCAAGTCTAAGAAATAAATTTTTTAAAGACAAGCAAAAGAAAAAAAAATATAAAATTCCTGCTTTTCGTAATAACAGTTAGTTCCTGCGGGGACGTAAAAAGTCAAGAAAACGTCGAGATAAAAGGATTTTTACCTCAAAGAGTCAAAGCAAATCATACTAAAGGCTATTGGCATTCGGAGAATTTTAATATGTTTACGTTTATTAGGGTTAAATTTAATATGGGTAAAAGGGGACAGACCCCGGCACGACGCGCCGACACAAGAGCTACGAGGGACAAAATTATTCCTAATTTTGGCTATGACTGCGCTTCCGAGAGAACAAAATTAATATTAAGCTATGTTTAGTCGGCAAACCCTATGGCTACGCACACACAAGCACAGACTTGTCACTCAAATATTTCACGATGACTAAAGCTAAAAAAAAAATTCTCTTTTATAAAATTAAATTTAATATAAAAACATTTTACTAAGAATCGATTGACATGTAGAAAATATGAGAAATGTTTTAAATATTGTATACATCCACGTTTATTCATTATTTACAACGAGTAAGAGAAGCAGAAAGAGCAAGGAAAATGGACAAAAGTGATTTGGACTCGAGATACGATTTCACTAAACAGAATATTCAAATTATTTATAAGACAAACCAACCAATAGCATCTAAGTCAACGAACTTTCGTTACAAATTAAAAACAAAACGAAAAAATAAAAAAGAAAATATTTATCGTATATCAATAGCCATCAGGAATAATTGTTTCCTTTCACCAAACATACCACCAAAATCGATCACTCACATAATAATTGTTTCCTTATCACACAAAGTTCTTTAAACACGTGCCAATAAGTAGAGAGAAAAAGAAAAAAAAAGAGAAAATAAATTCCCTTCCTTCACCTGTTCTCGATTTCCTCAAAAAGTAAATACGATCGCCTAATACACTAATCAACGACTTTAGACAACAACAACTGCAACGAGTCGTTCTTTCTTTAATGTTAAAAAATGAGAAAAGAAAAAAAAATGGTAATGTAAGAGGTATGCAACTCTTTTACCCCTTTCTCCACATCCATTTCGTCCTTTCGTCCTACTTGCATTCGGTTAACTGCAGCATCCGTGAAAGCAGACAACTCCACTCAGCCGCCTCTTAATTATGACACCTCTAACGCACCAAGCAGAGTGCGTGTGCGCGCGTGCAAAAGGAGACTCAATAAAAAGAAAAAAAAAATCCGAAGCAAACAGCAGCACCTGCTTTTGTGTGGGTACCCGTCATAAATTCATTAACTACTCCGAAAAAGAAACACCAGTGACATCTCGTGTCTCTCTCGCGGGCCAAACAAGACACCTAAAAGCAAAAGCAAAGCTATAAATTTGTCCCGCTTTTGCATTTGGGAGCGAGCAATACGACCATCTCCACCTTCGTTTTCTCGATCTTAGCCATTTTCTAGCGTCGAGGATAATTTCATTTGCATCCCATTATTACTTCATACAGCAAGCCTATGCTTTCAATCTGTCTCTCTGCCTCCATCTCTTTCGTTTCTTCCCTCCACCCACTTCCTTCTTCTCCCCTGCCAACACGTTTCAATCTTCTCCTTTCTACTTGCTCGGATCTTAATTGCTCCGAGAGAACGGGGTTTTGTACGGACGTTACGGGGCGGGCGCGTCGTTCTTACCTGGCGAGATCCCTCGCTTCAATTACACGTCGCTTGATGCCGGAGCTCTCATTAGCAACTGGATTCCTTCCTCCTTCAAAACGTTTGCCAAGAGCTGGCCTTTCTAACTATCACTTTGAGCTCCGGCAACAGGAAGAAAAAAAAATAAATAAAAAAAAAAAGACGGTCACGCCAAGTTGTCTACTTTACCCGATGGATAGACTTTTGGCATTAAAAAAAAAGGCAAATTCTAGCCGTAACAAATTCACGCTAATTACTTTGTGGAAAATAGGGCAAATTGACAAGGAGGCAATAGGGAAGCACTCGCATCGCCACCCCGCAGACCTTTGCGATGGCCCCGAAGAGGAACTTGATTTCTTGCACTTCATCGCAATTCTTATCTAATCGAAATTAATAAAATCATGTTGAACTGAAATTGTTTCGCACACGCCAAGTTTGAGAAACGAATTTATTTCTGTCGTGACATCTTTTCATCGTTTGCCGCCGTCACCCGAAGGGAGTACAACAACTTGCGCCCTCCCGATACACATTGCTGACAAAATAAATCTTATTTAATCACTGCATGCGAAGTAAAAGTCACGGAATAAGGCGGAGGCAAGTGGAGGAAGACTGCGGTAGTGCTTTGCGACGATGAGCCCAAGGGCCGGGTCGCAATTAATTTCTTTCCTTTCATTAATTTCCCAATGTTCTCTCGGATCGCAACCAGGGGAAATAAGAACTTCCTCTCGACGTATCAGGAGATTAAAGTCAGAGATGCTAAAGAGGCAGAAGAGACGAAGCGAGAGGTAATTCAGAAATATTTGATGCTTGCAGCTAACACATTTTTTTATTCTTTTTTTTTAACTTATTCCTTCTGCATGTCACTCTCGTGAGAATTAAAAGAAGGGGTGTCAGTAAAAGACAAAAAAAATTAGGATTTTATATTAAAAAAAAGAAAAAAAGGGAAAAGATAATGGATAAAACGAAAAAAAAAGAAAAAGTAAAAGATAGTTGAATGGGATAAAAAATAATTCCACGACAAATGAAAAGTTGCCAGATTAGCCAAACCCCTAGTCATAGCACCCCTTTTTCTCTTTCCCTCGTTTTAGTGACATCAGGGACGTATGAGACAAAATCAACGTTTCCTGAATCTGGTCGGAAATGAGACGTAGTTTTCTTGCAAACCAATAGAGATGAGAAAGTCTAAAAAAAAAATGAAAACAACATTCAAACTGCCAAGTATAATCGCAACCAAGTAGAAAATGACACAAACTTCTCCTCTTATCACCCCTTTTTTCAAAGCACGTAACGTAATTAAATAAACTGTCATTTACGATTTTCAAAAGAAACTGCAGACAATTAAACGTAATTTACCTCTCGCCTTATTTTCGATGAAAAACGATTAAAAATTTTGCCAATGATCTATTGGCAAGGAAGGAGTAAGAGAAACGCCTTCCTTCAAACGTACATAAACCGCATGTTGCTGAATAAATCCATAATTTACATACAGCTGCTTCGCATCAAAGTCCATTTGCTTAATGTAATTATAGATAAGTTTGCTCTCAACCTTACGCCAATGCGCTAATGACACAAAAATTCATATAAATATCAAATAATTTTTCATTTATTAGCGATTTTCTCCAAATTTTCATCTAATTTATACAGCTTTAAGATAAGTCGCTCTTTAAGTCTAATCGAATGATTAAATAAGGAAAGTAAAGTACGTGGCAATTTAAAAGTTTTTAATCATAAATTTACATCTGGTTTGGCACACAAATTTTCTCATCGAAAATCCCTTGTCTGGTAATGGAATCTTCAATCTGCCTTTTTGTATCGTTAATTACTCACACGACGAATTCCTGCCCCCAACTCGCAACCAACCATCAATCTTATATAAGAAAAGAAAAAGCACTAAGAAAACATAAAATGATTACTCGCCCGTACCACTAAGTCCATAATTGGATTACGCAATTTTCCTTCGCCTACTGCGAATGATTAATTTTTATTTTTTATTTTTACTTTATTTAACCTGGATAAATTTTTTAGCCATAATAAAAAAAGTGGAAAAAAGAAGGAAATAAAAGTGAAAAGTTTAAGTCTTTCAAGAATCGATGCTAAAAGCGCACAATACACTATGCTAATTTGCTTTAATTACTCCTTCCATATTCCCGAGTGAGTTCCATTAAAACAATTTAATCTTGCAATCCACTTTGTGCCCATTGCCCATCACGAGTTAACTTCTCCATGCAACAAGAATTCTGGTATCGATTTAAGCCAAGGGTTAATCGCAGGTCTTTGCTCCGGACAATCGCCGACTCTCACAACCCGCCCGCAAAGAAAGGGGTTGGTCACAACTGGACGTCCAAACCATCCGACTCTTGTTTCCACCCACTGACCCTCGATTCCACGGTGATTTAGCTTTAGTCGCTATCTGCCGACAACCCGCCCTTCCTTTTACGCAAGATTGATGGCGATTGTAAAGTGATGGGAAACTTTCCATCCCTTTCTCGCAAGAAAGACTCAAAACGATTTATGACTTTTCTCTACGGTCAAAGACAAACTACTCGTGTGACAAGTGCTTGACCCGTGGTGTACGACCCGAACAAATGGCTAAAACATCAACAGATTGTCGCTTCTTATCTAAAAACTTATTTAAACTCACTAAACATTTTTTTTCACGCGATCTATAATTTTCTTAAGAATAACGAACGTTTCTATTACGTGAAATTACTTTTCCTTGAAAGAAAAAAAGATATTTCAATGAATAAGCGATGAAAATGTTATTCCATCTTATGACTCGTAAAAATTGTTGAAAATGAGAGGAAAAATCCCCCCTACTTATTTTCAAATTTAATTTAGAAATTTATGACTAATTTCGTCTTCCCTCGTTCGCTCTATAACTCGCGGATAGAAAAGAAATGGCAGAAGCTCCAATGTCGTGGATCAATTGCTCGGTAATTGTTGGCAAGCCAAATCCCCCAGAGAAAAGAAGGAAAACATCCACCATTAATTTGTCTTTAACTGATTCGCTTCGAGTCAATATGTTAGTGCTAATTAACTCTTAGAATAACTTGGAAAAGCCAGACACGTGTTTGCTCTTTATCGATAGAAAAATACTGAAAATTTTCAACTAATTGAAACTTTCATTAGAATTTGAAACTCTAAAATAAAATTTATCAAATTTGTCTACTATACTTGACAAGATTTTAAAAATGTATCTTTTTTTCATGTATTTCTTCTCTCTTCTTCTCGTATATCTTAATTTTTCCATTTCCATTTTTTCCGCACTTGTTGCAATTATAAAAATGCCTTTTCCGTATGCCGACAATAATTGAAAGTGAAGCAGCTTTTGCTAAGTCCTTGAAATATGTAATTAAAACATAAATAATTGAAGAGAAGTTTATGTTTCGCTTGTTAATTCGAGAATGAAAATTTAATGGTCTATGCAACTCAAACAAAACCCTAACAAATACATCATTTAGGGGTTTCCATTACACTACCACTTCTTCATCTAAATCCACCAAAAGCCACTTCTTACGACAAATCTTTTTCTATTTAACAATGATATTTATAATCTTAAACATTATAAAATTCATTTTACTCAAGTGTAAATCAATTAAATTTGATTATAAAAAAATCTTTACAAGTTCTAATTCGTTTTGCTAATTAATAAACATCTGAGTTTACTTAACAACAAATGAGTATTTAAAGTTTTGTCATTGACTGGAGCTCGTGGGAGTTACCCATTATGCTTAACTCGAGTGCTAAACGAAACCCCATAACAATACCAGCTAGCATCAAACACGAGTTACAAGTTTAAATCAAATTCTTCGGGGACTAAAAGATTCTCATATTTGAAACGTTAAAACAGATTAGATTCGGATAAGTTCGGAGACCCAATTTATCATGTCAGATTACGATTAAGTTTTTTTTTCATTGTAAATCCTACTTAAATTATATATCAATTTTAACCTTTCCCAGATAAACAAATTTTGACTCAACTTTTACTCAAGGTATGAATAAATTAATTAAGACATTCAAATTCATAAAAATATAAAATTAAAACCGAAAAAAAACCAACACCGTTTTTGCCCGCAGTCAAAATAATACTGTAACTAACGTTAAAGCAAACTTTTTTTTCCTAAAGAAAGAAAAAAGAGAAGAGTGAGGGCGTTCACAATCATTCTTTTCTATACACACTCAAAACATTGCAACATGCAATTAAAACCAGGCCATCTACTCCCTTCCCCTTCTTCATCCCAACCAACCGCCTGCCTTTTCTTTAATTATAATTTGGCGAGAGAGTGCCAAGGTGAAAGCATCGTATCTAAAAAAACGCATAATTCAAAGTTAAAAACATTTTTTTTTGTAAATAAAACACAAATTTCATTCGCATCTAAAAAAAAAAATAATAATAATAGACGATGATAAAAGCAAACGAAAAAAAATATGAAATGCGATTGTTCAATTTATCAAACGTATTTAAAAAAGTAAAAAAAGAAAAGGGCTCGGACCTGGTCAGTGGATGTGAAGCGAAACGCGTCCATTGAATACTAAATAAGCCAAGTTTCACAGTTGACACAAAACAGAAGCAAATGATTTGATTATAGAGCGCAGCTCACTCGGTATCTGTTCTGGCCATAGACTGCGCCACCAACTACGATGAGCCCAACATTGGCGCAATATGAATAGATATAGCCGGCTTTAGAAGGAAATACTTGTACATTTATGGACAAATAAATTGCCTGCGTCGACCATCTACGGCTCTCTGGTTAAATTTAGTCACAAGCGTGGAAATACAATGGCAGATCTGAAAGCTTTTTCCACTTTACAACCAACTATTCAATCAACATGTTTTGAATAAGAGGCGACATCTTTACATTTTTATTATACTATTGTCTCAGACCTACTTTTGCCAAATGAGACCTCCAATAGTATCCATAAATGGACTTTTGCCAACCAAACAAATTCCTCTTCTCAAAAAACTTTCCCTCATATCTCTCAAATCTTGCCTTGGATGGAAAAATTAGGAATAAAAATTTAAATAAAGTACTAACTAAGTATTAACTGACTTAATAAGGAAGTTATAAAACTTGTTTTAACTTTGAATAAACAAATAATTTTCCATCATTGAAAATTTAAACTAAAAAGAAAGTGGGAAAAATAGATCGAAAGACCATTGATAAATTGTCGGTTATCGAGCCAACAGCCATTAAACTGCATGTCCGGCACTTTCAATCTGCTTTTCTACATCGACTAGTCAAACATCCGACTGGTTTTCGTTCGACTGAAGAAGTAGGAGAAAAAAAAATCTGATTCTGATTCCAAAGGCAACACATTTTCATTAGCCCATTGACCAGAGAGAGAAAAGAAAAAGAAAGAGATGGCTCCCACTGGACTGTCTCCTTCGACACTTGGGTAAAGAATACTTCATCTCAATCAGTGTCGGATCCAGACATTGAGCTCCAACATATATATAAATATATATTCAAAGAGAAAGACCGTAACTCTAAAACTACTGGATATTTGGTAGCAATTGATATTTTCAACACTAAAAAAAAAATGAAATAAAGTATACAAAACTGATGCATGCAAATAAATGACAAAAGAAATTCAATTATAGCTTAATGCAAAAAAATGTGCAAAGCTAATATCAGTAATGGAATCAAAATATGATTCCACTGACCTATTTTAACTCCATCCATTGAAAACGACTACAATAAATTAATATCTTCTCTTATCTGATAAACATTTACAAATCAATCTTCATTTAATTCTTTTTTCCATTATTAATATACTAATAATAGAAATAAAATGGAATAAAATACGACGATATTAAAGAAAAACAGAAATGAATAAATAAAAGTAAACTGGGCGTGGATTGAGTCAAAGCGCGCTAATTGTGGTCAAAATGCTACTAATGATGCATTTAATTTCATTAAAACCACCAAAAAACGTCACGTTTGAGGACAGTGAATTAAAAACAAAGGACAGCCACACGTGGGTGGCGAGGGAAAAAAATGGCCGACCGAACACACCCACCACACGCTCATGCATCCCATAAATCCTCGATGATGGTCTCAAAATGACGAATGATTTACATTATCACTCACAAAAAAAAAAAAAACATAAAAATTATTTTTTTTAAATCGGAAAAATAAACAATATAATTGTAACTTAATCGTTAACGTTGAAACGGGATAAAAAAAAATAATAAAAATAAAAGGCGGGAAATATTTTGTTAGGTAACAGTAATTCCGTACAAATTATTATTAAAGTTAAAACATAGCGCAACTTTATCCGCGAAAACGATCCTCATCGGCCAGAATCGTAAGCACGTGGAAAAAAGCCATTCAAAACGATCGTTTCAACTTTTGTGAATACCTTGAAAAATGTTTCGCACATTCGTACGCCTGTTTTAAATAAGCATAGCTCGCCTATAGAACTTTACTCGGTATTAGCTTGCAAATGAAGTGGCGTTGCGATTTGAAAAAGGCAAAACATCAAACAGTCACAAAAACAAAAATGAAAGCGACTATAATAGCATCCATGAAAATAAAATACCTCAAATCTACATTTTTCTCCATTGCAATTTACACTTATGGATTGCAGCGCTACACTTTCCCCAATGCATTTATATACGTGTATATTGCATGCGGCGAATACGCGCCGCACTCAAATTTTACACGCATCGATATCGCATGGAAAACGGTAGTCTAAGAAATGACTTTTCGCGTAGAAAGACTCGAAAGAAGCTTTAAAACATTCGGTGAGTAATAGTAGAAAAGTTTGAATACGATTCGTTATTATAAATTGACAAATTTTGCTTCTAAAATTACTGAAATAATAGTTTTGGTTAAGTTTCTCGAACGATAATTACTCGGGTGACATAATTATAAATGAAAGCCAACGATGATAAAATAAAAAAAAATCCCTAGGTATTAATAAACCAAAAAATTAATTTGTAACAGTACCATTATTATAGATGGCCATTTTGTCTAATGTAGGGAAACAAATGAGTTCTACTTTTAATGCACTAAACCACTTTTTTTTAAAAATTGAAAAAAAAAAAATTAACCCTTTACTCTATAACATATTTTTATATATAAATTAATTAGAAAAGTACTAAATTGGTATAAAGAAAATTCTTAATTTTGCGCAATCGCCCAAAACAATTCGACTCTTCACACATTTAAAAGACAATAACAATAAAATAGCAATCTTTCTCCATACGCAAAAATTCCCACCCCTCGAAATAAACTTCATCCACCTACACCCACATATTACTCACGTGAGTGGTGGTCGGCGTTTGTGTAGCTGTTTCCATGGTGATTTGTCAAGCTTCTAATAAAAACTAATGCCAGTGAACGCAGCTGGCAGCGAGTAAAGAACAACTAACGGATCGAGTCTCTCCAACAACTACTTGGCTTCTGACCACTACTACGTTTTTGACCGAGTCCGAGAGAATTATTTCTTTTAACTCTTCGTCAAAGGAGAAGTGATGGCCACGCCTATCAGAAGCAGACGACGTTTGGCTGCTGTCTGATCAGACAGAAATGCGGAAATGGGGAATGCCCTGGTGTGAACAGGCCCCAAACTAGGCCTCAAACACTCCACTTTATGTGCCACTGCAAACTCGAACCAATGGTGGATAATTGCTATGAATTATTAAAGTTGGCACACGCGACTACAGAAATCGTTGCAGGCCCAAACCAATGAAGGCAGCACAATTGCGACCCCGTCGCAAGAGGGAGCCAGCAACGTGGACGACAAGTCCTTCAGAGGCGGAGCCACATCAGAAGAGTTGTCAACGTATCAGAAAAAATATTTTTAATAGGATCACTTGCAATTTTCCTACTTTATTCTCTAAATTTATATATAAAAAAAAATAAAAATAAAAAAAATAAAGATTTTCTTTTCTTAGCTTGTTACTTTTATCGATTTCTTTTCAATTTCTTGACATTTTCCATATTGACTAATGCATAGTTTGCACGAATAAAAAAAAATAGTCAATTGCAAAATTATTCCTACCAACAAAAGTCGATATTTCATAAATGCGCGGTAGTCGCAAACTGGCTCGTTCAATCAATTCGAGCTGCACGGACACGCAACCCTTTTATCACTACACCATTAATTAAACAAAACATCTAACGATAAAGGAAAAGTCATTGTTTTAGAAAAGTCAAAACGCGATCACCATCAAATTTCTTAATCTTACTCAACATTCGATAATAAAAAATAAAATTCGAGAATAAATTGTGGTCGTAAATGTGTTGACCACCACCCAAAATTACTGACCGCGTGTATTAATCTAAGGTTGAAAGAAAACAAAAGAAGCACGCAACTCGGCAATTTGTACGTGTAAATAAGTAAAGATAGAAAACCCAGATTATTAACGAATTAAATATTTATAAAGCTTGAATTAATTGACAAAGATATTTCTATTAGTATTGGAAATATTCAATAAAGAGTTTCAAGTGTAAATAAATTAGTTAAACATAGTCAATCGTAGATGACGGTTCGTGACATAAACGGATTCTGATCATTAGTAATAATGAGAAGTAAGTAATGTAATGATCAACATTCAACATTATTAATTCTCATTCTGATTTATCTTAAATCCAATTTTAACTAGAAAAAAAGGTATAAATTTTAACTGTTCAATATTCTATGAAACATAACCTAAATCTTTCCAAGTCATAAATGCATTAATTTATTATTTACAGCTGCTAATCGCTTGATAGCATTCATCTATCAAACCAATAATGGGTTCGAAAAATAATCATAAAAAAGGATATAAAAAAATATTACAAAAATATACGACGTGCTGTCAAAGTAAGCAAATTAAATAAATAAAATAAAATAAAAAAGAAAATAATAATAATAAAGAATTGTTAAAAGCCACTAACAGATGTCGCTGCTCACCGATGTAGAAAAGCAAGCAAAAATCAATAAAAATTCTAAGTGAACGAAGGATACAATTGTGCAAGTTAGTCGTAACAAGATGAAAATAAATCAATAAGCTGATTACATAATATAAATCTAAAGTTTAAAATTGGAAAACGTAATTCATCGAAAAATGGGAAAACTTTGATTTTATTGTGCGGTAGTTTTAAACTAATGGTTCGGTACTCGAAATAAAGGCTCGGTTCAACTATTAAATAACTAGGAAACTAGTGGCCGTACCCTTGGAAGCGAAACGCTTCATTTCAGCGCTTTTACAGCGGATCGAAGTCAATGTTTGATGAAATGGAATAACTAACCTGATGTGATGGAAGGCAGCTGCCTCTCCCGTTCCCTCCACACACTCACACATCTGCCTTTTCCCCTCACACCAATTGGCGTTGTGCACGGGCTGAATCCAAGGGGGTCATGAATTTTTTACGAAGCTGAATTATACATAAAACAAGAAAACACAAGCAAGAGAAAAATAGAAAAAATATTTCTTGCCAAAAAAGATGAAAATGACGAGCCAAGAAGAAAGAAGGAATAATCTTGCAAGAAAAAAAAAAATTACCGGACGTAACGAAAAAATAGCTAAAAAAAATTGTTTATGAAAGTTTTTTCTGCATTTTTTTGGCATTTTTATTTACCTGCAACTGCATATAAAAAATTAATCAATATAAATTTTTATGAAATGTAAAATTCCTCGCACTTTTTAACAAAAAAAAAAAAAGTATATAAAAACAAGGTTTCGCATGCCGTGAGCGAGTAAAATTAACCCTTTTTAAGTTATTAAAGCTCGGTATTTGAATGCGTTGGTATCCATCCATAATCTCTACATCTATGCCCGCGTTTCCAATTTATTACCGGCTGTTCTCGAAACATGGCAATTAAAACTTGTTTTCCACAACTAATCACAATTGATTTCTCATTCTCCTCTTTCCCTTTGCTCCATTCCAATTGTCTCCAGATGGGATTTTGACTTATTTATCACATTACCAGACGACCAAACAAATGCCTTTTCTCTTTTCGACCGTAAATGAACCAAAAACAAACAAAACAGACTCATGTTTCAAAATACAAACCCACCAAACTAACAATTTGTTTCGTATCGTCTCGCTTCCTTTGATTCCCACCAACTCTATCCTCTCTCGCTTTTCAATTCTTTGACTGTAGTAAATCAGCATTTAATAAAGATAAAAATATAATAATGTTTAAAGTGGAAAAAAATGTGAATTATCAAGAAACGATTAATTCTAGAAATCTCGCAAGCTGCAACTCATAAAAATTCAATAACGATGAAAAAAAGAAGGAAAAGAAAAGATGCTTAAAACAGCTCATCAGCAAAAGATAATTATTTTTGCATTTTCTTAGCGGCTCAAAGCTGTTGTTGCACATATTGACTTTATCTGCACACTGGGGAGAAATTTCAAAGAACTTCCGAGATGTTAGTAAAACCTAAGAAAAAAAAAATTTATTCTCACTCACCATGGGGAGAAATAAAAAGTGCAAACAAACAACTTCAATTAATTCTATATTTCTTTAAATAAAACTTTATCGGAATTAATTTTGCAAGTAAATTCGAAGAATGTTGAAATTCACATATTAAAATAACTCATGTTTTTAAGTTGCAATTCGTTATTCATTCGCGCAAGGAGTTTAATTATCAAAACTTTGTGTTGAGCTCATAATCGGTCTGATACCTTTTCCGGAGTAGTGAAAAATTAATCCACTTTTAATATTTTTCTGAGGAGATGGCTTGATCCATTAAATACTGCCTCATTAATTTCCCAAAAATCCCTTAGCGTACAAACCTAAGAAGGTGGCTGTTAAGGTATCACATGATTTTTTTTTATCCTTATGCTTTTCCCCCTTTTTCTTTCCCTTTCTTTGCAAAACTTTTTTGTCTCTGGATCGCTACTTCTTTTTTTTCGGTTGTGGTTTTCATCCTACCTCTTTTCATCCCCTCAGGAATTCTAAATTTCCTACTTTTGGCAACTTAACGATTAAATCCACAGATGACACACACACTGTCATTAGTTTCTTTCATACACGGATCACAGTTTGCACTGGAGTGTAATTTATGAGTCGAAAAAATGTTTCGTATTAAAAAAATTGTTGGATCGATAGAAAATAAAAATTACAAAAAAATACTACACGTGCGATGCAATAAAATAAATAAATAAATAAATTTCATCACCTTTGTAAAACAAATTCTAATTTTTTTCCATTACTCATTCTTGATGTACGACTGGAAAACTTGTCATGTAGCAAAAATGTAAGCTATTTATATCTTTAATTTTCCCCTACATTAGTATGCAATGGCTCCGATGCGTGATGATATTAACCACGCAGCTAATAACCATAGAGAAACGTCACAACTCATGGGCCAACCACGGCCTAATAAAAACAATAGCCAAAACACGAGTAACGTGTAATGTATGCGCAAACACATTTATCTTTCGTGAAGTAAAAATTTTCACGACTAAACATTTATAAAAGCGAAACTCAAACAAAGAAAAATAATTTTTCCATTCAAACAAATTTAAAATTTCCAATAAATTAACTAATCCACCGTAAATTTCAAACGATCGGATAATAAAGCAAAACTCGCTTTAGAAATGTATTTCGCAGCTTTATCAACCGCTTGATTACTCTATCAACAAACTGGAGGAAAATTTCCCTCTAATTGCCTTTTAACTCGAGCTAATCAAAGCAAGGAAATCAAAGAAAAAAATTTATATCAAAAGATACCGGCCCCGTAAGCTATAAATGTTTAAACAAATCTAAAATAAACTGATTTATAATAATGTTCGTTCACGTATAAATTAAAAAAAAAAATCGACCGAGTAATATTTGGTGTTTCAACTACTCGAGTTGCGTAATTAAGGTTTAAGAATAGAGCAAATGTAAACACACATAGGTTTCGGTGATGAGTGCTTCGATTCAATTTTCTGTTAGCCCAGGAGCTAAATTCCCAGTCCACATACACTATTTTGTTTACTTTTTATCAGAGATCAAAAGGCTAGCGGGAAAAATTACCTTCCAATCAATTTTCTTTCTTTCTTTTTTATTTTATATAATTTTATATAAATCGTCGTAAAATTCTGACGATTAATAAATTAGGTGAAATTTTTTTTAAAGTTTTTGTTAAAAGTATAGATATAAAATAAAGAAGGGAAAAGATGGAAAGTAGCCGAAGTAAAAAGATTGGAAACTGAGAGAAAACTGGCACAAGAAAATTTTTCCCAGCGCTGCAATAAATAGGAGAATTGCGTAGATACGTTCGTGCATTATTAATGCCAGCAATCTCGGCCGAGTAAACAACGTATGCGGTTGAATTCCACTAGCAACGACTTGCTGCCTGCGTCATTGCACCAACTAATTCGACCTTAACTCCAGCACTCATCAAATACTCTTAAGTCCGCCATCCCTTCACTCCTCTCTAAAATCAAAAATCAAAAATTAAATTAAAAGTCTTCTACTTGTTCCATGCGATATTTATCAAAACTTCGCTCGATTCAATTTTTAAAAGAATCAACAAGTTAAACTTTTAATGTTTATCGCTTAAAATTTTAATAATAAACACTTTAAAGATTCAGTATTTTGCGAAACATAAATTATAAACTTATACAACATTAAAATTGTTATAATTTCATAACGGCTTTGGAAATTTATAAAATTCGCAATAATTGAATTCCAAGAGGACAGCGTAGAGCGAGTCATTTTTCATGTCCGACATAAAAAAAAGTAATTCTACAAATCAGACATGGCGACCCTCAGCAATTATTAAAGAAAAAAAATGTAATAATTATATTATCTCGATTAAAACTCATTACTACTTTTTCAAGCCGATCAAACTCTCCCATAGAGATATAAATTTAATTTTTTTTTTAAATTACTGAAAAATATTACAACGAAAGTAAAAATTTATAAAAAATAATTTGTTTAAGACAAGGAAAAAAAGAAAAAAAAAAAAAAAGCAAATAAAACTTCATAGAACCTCCGAGTCAAAAGTTCTTAACCTCATGGGACAAAGATGACGGGGAGTAACGAAATGGAAGGGAGTTGAAGGGAGGAATTCATTAATTATTAACGGTGCTAATCCAATCGAAAGTCTATCTGCACCGAGTTAACTCGCAGGCAATTGAATTGGGAATCCTAACCCGAAGGTTGCTGAAAAGGCTACGGTGGAAGAAAAATAGAAAAACATACGAGGTTAAATAAAAAAAATAACAAAAGAAAAAAGAAATATCCAATTGAATTGTATCACGCAAGACGGACGACACAAGTTGATTTATTTTCTCTCGAGACATTAGGTTTGGAAACAAACAAAACTAACCTAACAGCATTGAAAAATAATTATTTCCCCAAAATTTCAATATTAAATTTTAAAAATTGATCTAAGTAAATTAAAAAAAAAGTTTCAAATACGTGACTATAAAATGTAATAAATAGTGTCAGGGGTTGGAAATTTTCATACATTTTTCCAGAATATATTACAAGCACGCTATTAAATCAACTATTCCAATTTGTATGATAATATTCTTTGTCAGTTCGACCGAAAAAAGTAAAAAAAAAATTATCCCTGGATAATTTAATGCTTTCATAAAGCAGTAGCAATTCCATTTTTTATTTTTCCCAAACGACCATCTATTTTTTTTCCTGCTTTAAATTTCGCGAAATACATATATAACATAATTTTCCCGATCAAAGTAGTTAGGAGAAAGTAGTGTAGATGGCAATAAACTTTTCCTCATTTCCCACCATCCATTTCAGTCCAATTGGTTTAGTGCCTTCATTAATGCTACTGGTAGTCGACGGTGGACATTAATCTCATCATCCCAATGCACATACAAGAAGAAAATATTAATAATTTCTCCCATAGGATTCTCGTACTTATTGCCGTGTAAATTTCAATTAGTGCTTTCTTTTCCTCTTCTCCATCCAAGAGCCTTTCAAATCAAATTAATTGCACCCTTAAGTCTCCGTATCTGAATAGAAAAAGCGTATGCTAACCGAAAACTTACTATGGCCTATTTAGGTCTCATATGCCTAACAAAAGATTCGTTGTCGCTAATTAATAATAATAATAATAAAAATTTATAAATTCCCTCGATTACTCCGATGTTTAAGAGCTATTGTTCTACGTCCGACCCCGTATTTATATTAAAAAAATTATTTTAATTGTGAATATCATTAATTACTTTAATGCTTCGTACAAAATCCATTTTGCAAAAAAATTAAATGTAAATAGCAAAAGCATTAAATTTAGATGTTTACCTTCTTATCCATCAGTAAAACTAATTAAATAAAAGAATCACCAGAACAAGATTTGTTAAGTCATTAAAGCACCGAAAGACAAAAATTTAATTTATCATATCTCGTCCAACCCAGAGCAGAGAGAGAGAGAGAGGTCAATGAAAGTAGATAACGTTAAAAAGAAAATTAAATTTCAAAATATTTAAAAAAAATTCTAAAATTAAAAATGCAATCGTATAACCTTAATCCTTGCAAGTTCAATAACTGATTGTAAAAAATAAAGCGAGTGAAATTAGGAAACAAATTCAAATCCCATCTAAGCCACTGAGCGCATCTCTCAAAGCACCATCGATTTTCCATTCAACAACACGCACCCATCACACATAAAAATGTCCTATTCACTTTGCTTATACCTCTGAAATGGCACACGTGTACTACTGACAACCCTTTTATTTACTCCACACGAGGGACACCTCAAACAACCGACATCACCTTCCGACACGACAGGAGCAACCACTCAATGTATAAAGCACCACGACGAAGCGACACTATCTCGTGCCCTTCTCCGATCGCCCCGTTTCAAATTACGGTGGAAAACCTTGGCAAATTCACCACCTAAATAATCGAGCGAGAACAACTAAATGTATTTGTCCTGACGAAACGAAGTCAACGAATTCAAAAATCAATAGCGCTCCACACCACCAAACACAATATGCGTGACGTACGCAACGCTGCATTCACCTTCTCCCCTCTCTACTCTTAGATAAGAGTTTAATGAGCAGTCTTCGATTGCTATTAGTTAGGGACAAGGAATGAGTAAGGGGAAATGCAAGCTTCATTAGAGCCATCTAAATTGCTTTGTTTATCTGGAACCAAAGGGTTCCATAGAAGGAAATTGTTGATTGCATGCTCAAAAGTCAAACAAAATATACTCAAGTTCATAAAAAGAAAAAAATAAACAACACAAGATGAGAATTCAACTATCGTTATTTACTTTCGGTCCACCATCAAAATTAAGATAGAAAAATAACGAAATTAAAGTTTGCTCGTCGAGCCAAACTCGGTGGACAGCAGCGATTTCACCGAGCCCCGTGATGAGATCCAAGTCACTAATTGACTTTATACCTTCATCATTTAAGATTTATGAGTTTGAGCTCGAGAGTAAAACCCCTCTTTGGCTATTCCCCAGGCAACTTTTGTCGTCGACGTCCACTCCGTATCGAGCATTTCGAAAACCGCATTAAAACTCATTACGGATTAATAAAAATATAACAAAAAAAAATAAAATATCGAGCGCTGGAAATCGATCGTTTCACATTTTCAAATACTATAAAAATATAGTAGGAAACTTATTAATCGGTACGGTTATAGCTGCTGCAGCGTGCAGTCATAACGGATAATCGGCCATCCTGTTTTGAGCAGACAGTCGACGAACGAAACCATTTGGTCGAAGAAGCAAAGAGAACAGGTCAGGACGGGGTGTCACCTCCAACTATACATACGGAACGGATTAAAGCGTGTAATTCCCGGAGATTACTCCGCTTCCCAAATGACCGTCCTTTAATGGCTTTTCACTCGCATTATGAAGAGAATGCAAAAGAGATGCAAGCACAATTTTCTATTGTCTCGTGACAAAATCTGCTGGACACATTTATCTCTTTATAAAGCAAAAGGAAGAGGATTACAAAACAGATATTGTTCCGCAATTTTATTACTCCGTATCTCGGCTCGGTATAAAACAAGCAATTCGCAACTTTCTTTATTCTTTTTTAGTTTGGTTTGGCAGTGAGAAAATTGTATTAGAGAAAAAAAAAGGAAAAATAGTGTCGATTGATAAGAAAAAGTAGTGGTAGCAGTAGTGTAGGATAGGGAGCGAAGAATCTCGATACAAAAAGTACAAGAAGAAATAAAAATGTGGAGATCTCCTAATTTTATTCCAATATCAGACCAGTTTCATACCACATTTCCTTCGTTCTTATCATCATTCTGCCTCTATATAATAATAAATTCCACTTCCTAATATCTACTTTTTTTCCTCTCTCCCTCTCGTTCCTTGTATTGATTTCTTTTACAATAAGATACCATCAAACTTCTTCTCGACAACTAAGAGAAAAACTCCACATTTTATTATTGCTTAGAATTATAATATACACATCTTCCAAGATGATTTTCTTCTACTTCTTTCTCACTTGTATCGTTTTATACCCTCAATAAAAAAAATACAAAAATATACTATAACATTTCTTGCTGCTTTTCGAAGCAACTTGTCTTAAGCTTTCTTCGTAGATGAAATGTCTGAATCGAAACCAACTTTGAAATCAATCTCGGCAAAGACAAATTTCATTTCCCTCTCAATAATATCTCGATCTCATTTTTTGATTTACTCGAGTGTCCAGCTAAAATTCCAGAAAAATTTTCATCTATCATAAAGATTTCATTAGGTAAAGAAATAACGAGAAAGAGATTACAGCAGCAACGGATCGATGGTCGAGTTGACTGAGCGAGCGCCTCTTTTGATCACCAGATGGTAGGCGCCGTCGTGCCAACTGAAACAGGATGAAAGAAGTAAAGTAGCTTCTATTATTATCTTTTTTCTCGCATCCATTAACCTAACTTTAAGCCGATTTCAAGCTGATTAATATTTATAATCGTTACTATTAAAATTTTACTCAATCTGGATTTAAAAAAAAAAACTCTTCTTTTAAAAATTCAAATCTCAGTAAACCACTCCTCAATAATTCGCAGAAATAGCGTGTATCCAGAAATGGTATTTCTTCCTTTATTACGTTTCACTTTTAAATTCCCCTCAGACTACCCGAATACGAGAGAAACAGATAGAGAGAGAAAGTGAGAGAAACCTGGCATACGGCATGGAAAACGTGCTAGGAATACTAAAAGCATTCACGCACTGATTCACGGTTTGCGGTTCAAGTCGGTCATTCAACTCACTCGCTAAGTTTATTTGTCCCTTACTGAAGATGATACAATCAACTACTGAGTTAAAGTTAAAAAAAACCCGCATGATATTAATGAGAAAGAGAGAGAGAGAAAAAGAAGCTGCGCACAATATATACATCAAAAGAGATTCAGTAGAAAGGGTTGTTTGCCATTTGCTCCGTGATTCAATCTCTCATCATTACTAATGAAGAGAGAGTAAATGCCGCCAAAACTTTAACATTAAAAAATTCTATTGTGACTTTTATTTCCTCTCCAAATCCGAATTTACACCACAAATTAGTTGCAGATTCAAAATAAATATTCAACCGACGAGTGCAGTTGGTAATGATTACCACTCTTAAAACCAGAGTAAACTCGATAACGGCGCTTTTTATACATTAAAAAAAGACCAACCCACTCGAAGTGGCAAATTAACCGTAAATAACTCGGCACTTTAATATTCTTTCGTCATCCTTAAAATTTCTAACCATAGTCGATATATAAAAAAAAATAAAAATAAATAAAAACGAGAATAGTATATTATATTTATATTTATATATATGTAGGACTGACCTTACTCAACCGGATAACAGGGGCAGTACAGCGAAAAATTTGTTGACTCACTGAACAAACCATTCACACCACACCCGGATGTACTGGTCAAAGCAGAAGCATTCGCCAACTCGCCACCCACACCCATCCCCGTCTCCCTTTCCTACTCCTGACCCCGTGATCGCATCCGTGAGCCATTGCTTCTTTTTATGGCCCCACAACTAAAGCTTCGCTTCTCCTTTCACGCCCTGCTGCCCCTCGCCAAGTGGCTACACTGCCGAGCCCCCGAGTAAAGCCAGGCAGGCAAAAGCTATTAAAAGAAATGGAATTAAACACACACTCGTACGGAGTTAAAAATCTTAACCACCGAGACCACCTCGACCAAACTTAAACTCCCATTTTTTCATGCCTTGGCCGTGACCAACCCTAAACACAAAACTCAAACCATAAAGTATGTAGGAACGAGCAACAAACTTTTAGTTGGCTCTTTCGCTCATGAAATATACACGCGTGATTGGCTTATTGGGAGAACCATCAGATGGGCCCCATTTCGAGATGGGACGCAGTTCACAGTAATCTACGCACACCGCAGCTTCTCTTTTCTCTTTCCAGATGGCTTTTATTTTTCTTCTCCATCTCCCCAATTTAGCTGATGATCGGCTCGCGCATCCCCTGGCGGGCCATCGTTCGCACCAGTTCTGCCTTCAGCTGTTCCCGCTCCATCTCCATTCCCAGTCTCATCTCGAGATGATCAGTTACGTACATGCGAATAAACAATTTCCACCTGCCTTGAGCCGCTACCCCCCCGTCAGAACAAAACCTCGTTAGTTGGGTGACGAGCGAGATTATGATTGTAACAGCTGCTCTAACTGGTTTGCATCAACTGTTAAATAATGCGCGCTGCTTATCGTTACGATAGCTAAATTTAAATGCAAATGGCTACATCTCGACTCGAAGTATTGATTAAACTAGTAAAAGTACGAAAAAGAAGATCGAAATAATAGGAATAGTGCGGTAAGTACGACTCCATTTTTCTTTTAGAAACCCAAATCGTCGTTAAAGTCGTAGTCTCGTGATTCGTTTAGAAGGAAACTTTCAAAGTAACTGCTCTCCTACTTACTGATTCTGTTCGTAGGGTAGAGGACAGTACGACACACACACACACAACTCCTAGGTTATCAGTACTCACCTACGAGAGAAAAAAAAAAAGAAAATGACAAAATTAGAACGATTACGCAAATATTTAAACTTGAATCATATATCAACACACGTCAACTAAGTAGCAAATTCACCATCAAATGTGTTTATTTTCAACTCGCACAACCCAAATTATCGAACTGTTTCTTGTATCGCGTGCTCCTGACATCTGGCGTTGCAAAACCGAACTTACAACTGCTAATCCTGGCACGATTTCAAATAATTTTTTTTACTTTTCTTATTGAAAAAGTATTTCAATTTTGCTTAATTCCCCACGCAATTGTAAAATTCATCACTTTTATATTTTTCAATCCTGATACAATCAGCCATTAAAACTGCATTGCCGTCGACCGCGACTTAAAAAAAAAGCTAAACATCGCAAAATGTTTATGATTAACGACAAAACTCGGTCGTAAACTTTTAGCATAAAGTGCGTATCTTGAGCAGCCGTTGCTTATTTTCATAATTCTTCCATTAAAACTCATTACGGCGCTTAATACGTTAGTGGACACCTCCAGGGAATTCTTCTTGATTGCAAACATTTACGCGTTCAAATGAAAACATTTTTCTCCACTGAATAAACACAATCAATGCTGTCACATAACCGAGTAATTTAAGACGATACGAGTAAAAAAAATATCTTAACCCTTACGACCAAAGCAAAGTAGAAAATCGTGTAAACGTTAATAAGCATCTACCCCAATCTCACTTGTAATAAGCAAAGCAATGCGCAAATTATTCAAAATATCTATTCCTAAGCGCAGTATTGGCAGCCTTAATAATTACATCAAAACAGCATCGCTCGTCGTTCGCATCGTTTGACAAGTATTAAAAAACTCAACTTGAAACCATCATTTTTCATCATCAAAACTTTTCTCAGCAGTAACTAAACAAATAAATAAAATATATATCGATATTTTCTATTTTTTCTTTTCCTTTGAAAAAATCATAAAAAAATAAAATTCCCAAAAATCGATATCGAATCAATATTTCTTCTAGAATTTCTTCACTTCGAAAAAAAAATTGAAAAAATATCCATCACTAGGGGTCGTTGTTCACTTCTCAAATCTTTCCTCGTCAAATAGCCTTTTGGCCCAATCAAAAACGACAGCTCTTCAAATGATAATTTTTATATCGTAAGAAGTAGTAAAAGAGTCAATAAATCAATATCAATAAACCTCGATGGTAATGCACGTGCGACTTGCTCAATTTCGTATTCACTTGGCCAAACTCTATAGTATATTCAGCTACTTGACCCTTAAAGTAAGTCAACTGATACTTCTTTATTTAAAATAAGAAAATAGAGAATAAAGGCTAGAGAAAAGGGGTACAGTCAGCTGTTAAGTAATCGATAGGGAAAAGAAATGCAAAAGGGGTTGCTAGTAATTTATGATTCACGTCCACGTCTTAAAATTATAGTTGCAGTGCACGCGAGAAAAGTGGGTCATAAATCGCATTTCCCGCGTACAGAGCAATTTGTATAATAATAATGTTAATGATTGCTTATTTTGTGTGACGGCGCAGTAGGCACTTGATAAGTTGTTCTTTAACCGCACATACTTGGAAAACACTAACTAACGTCGTTTGCAGAATTAGTTACTTGAAGGTGATAGATTACGTAACGTGTCACTTTAAAGTGCAATTTTTGTTTGTTTGTTTACCTTTTAAAGGTTCGGTGAAAGAATGCGGGCAAACGATGAAAACACAACACGCAAACATCACGTCTAACCTAAGTATAAATCGCTGTAAACCAAAATCCAATCGAAGCCCAACCGAGCACAAACAAAAAAAACTTTAACCCTCGAGCATCGAAAGGATAAAAAATGAGAAAAAAAAAACTAAAAAAAATAAAATAAAACAAACGCAAACAACTTTCAAACCCAAATATAGAAAACAATCCACTGCAACCATTTTTCACATATCGAACGGTAGAAATATTTAGAAAAAAAAAAACAAATCCTTCAAAAAGTAAAAGTAGTAAATCGAAGATGAGGTTCGACGATCAGCTTGGACGCAGCCTCCGAAAAGGCATTAGCATCGCATAATGGCGTAGCATAAATCTTTCTCTACCACCATCATTATCGACGTGCGCAAGCGCCGGTGCCTGCAGGTGGTCGATTGATAAACCATGAGTAAATCACAGAAATGCAACACAAGATGAAGGAACGTTACAATTCCTATTTGCCTGACCAGCAGGGTTTGATGTGTAAACTGAGCGAAGAACTGTCAACAGCTAAAAATCCTTCTATTCCAAACAGGACGTGATAAGAAAAAGGCAGTTTTTGCAAAGCTTTTTTTCACATCTTTCCTTTACTCCAGGATCATTTCAATTATCCGCAATGTTTTCCCGTTTTATGTGACTGCGAAAACTTTTTTATTCCTTTCCTAAAACTCGAAGCAATAAAAATAAGATAACGTGAAATATATAAAAAGGCAGAGAAAACGCTTTTGCATTATCAGCGTGGGATAAATTTAACTGGCTCAATTTCTAACTGCAGGTGCTTTCCTCCATCATCGATAGATGGCCGTACCAAACGGTTGTCATAGTAACCGCAGCTTCCTGCTGATACGAGATACTGAGAGAGCGAGAGAGAGAGAGGAGAGAGAGAAAGCATAAATCAATTATTATTCAATGCGAGTAACAACGGTCGGTGCAAAGCGCAACTGACATCGGATTACATTCTCTTTTCAAACACACATCCATAGGCAAGTCGAAAATCATAATATACGAGCATGCATTAAACATCTCAACTCACTAATTTCAAATAAATGTTCAATTAAATGCCAAACATTACATCATCCAGTCACGCTCTATTCAATTACGACATCGAGAGATAAACCCTTCTCTAATTATTCATATCATTCGTGTGGCAACAACTTTTCAACTAATTTCAAAACCCGTGTACAAATTAAAACGCGTCATTCACTAAAACTTTACAATTTAAAATTCCCAGAAGAAAAGAGTCAAATATGAGACAATTGAAATCGTCAATTGCTAGAATCGCAGCTCGAGCTTATCATCCAGACAGACAATTGGAAAATGAAACTTGTCCCTCTGGCTGAACTATTTTCCTCTGCCTTCTTTTCCCATCATTTCTCTCTTCCCTCAAAGCTGTTATTTTCTCGTCTAAAGAGGTGGGAGTTGATTTCATCCACGATTGAACCATTGACCAATTTTTAAACCCTTTTCAACCCTACTCCTCGCAGCTATCAAACAAGACAATTCCAACAAATTTTCAATAATATTTCTTCTTGCAACGAAAGAAAAGAGCGAGATAGAATGACAAGAGAAATTCCCCATCCGAAAGATGATGAGGACGAAGAAAGAATTTTTTTTTCCTACTGACTCAGTCCATCGATCCCCGTCGTAAAATTGCTAGCAAAATTGATTCCGACAATGAAATCAATCCAAACGTTGACTGTGTCACGTGTCCGAGTAAAGTCTCTCTATGACACTGAAAAGATGAATGAGCGATTCCGAGGCCGTTTTCTACGATTAAAGATCGCTTGGAATTTTTTCTAAAATATTTATTATAATTTTTTTTTCTTACAATCTGTAATTCAAAAGACATTAAATTTTTTTTCTCAATTTTTTTTAATAGCTTTTTCTCTCTTTCTTTTTTTTAATTTTTCTCTCGCTTATAAAATGCTTTCACATTTTGACAATAACCAAACGGGGTCCCGCCACTCATTTCACCTGATGAAAATGTATTTCCTTTTCCAATACTCTTCACCCCTCACTAATGGCTTTTCATCTCAATTCGACAATAATATTTACCATCACTTTTTTCAACCCTCATCACTTCCAACCCTTTTCAACAGCTCCAATATTTTATTGAAATCGTTTCAAACCATAACTCAAAAGTAGTATAATAAAAAAATATAAAATTAATTTGAAAATTTAAAAAAAAAAAAAAAATTGTTTTAAAGCAAAAATAAAAAAAAAATGTAAAAAACGTCACTCATTAAGTTTTCAAATCTCACCCCTTTAAACACATTTCTCACAGCGCACACTCGAGCTGATAAAGGAGGAGGCTTCAATAACCTAGGCATAAATCATTGCAGGCAAACGAAGATTAGTGACAATATTTGCTGATACATTGAAAAGCGCTCTTAGCCAGCAGTAAATTCTCATTAAGGGATGAAGGGTGATGGGGGAATATAGAGCAACTAAAGAGAAATTGAGAAACGGATTGCTATATAGACACATTGTACAGAACATACTGGGTCCACTTGAACCATAATAAATAGTTTAAAATTTCTTTACTTCCCACCATTAAATTTCTATCCCCCACCCACACATTTAAAAAAAAAAAAAAGGAGGGAAAAAAATTTTCATCAATAAAACTGTGAAAAACACCCCAAGCTCATATTTCTAACACAAAAAAAGTAGTGAGTAAAAAAGTGCGCCATTACCAAACAGATTACACAATTTTCTCCTTCTTCGAGCTTCAGATATCATAAAGATTCGGACAAGTGTCACATTCACTGTGCAAATCCTCTCAAATCCGATAATGTGAAAAGAGGAAAATCGTTTGGAAAATATATTTTACGGTATTAAACTTTAAAAAAAAAAATTTATATCAAATAGAAATTCATCAAAAAAAGATAATGCTTTTTAGAACATTAAAAAAATATGATAATAAATAACCAATTATTTTTCTTATATATTTCCTTTGGCAATAAATAGAAAAACAAAATTGAAATAAAGTGCAAAGTGTGAAATTTTAAAAATTAATTTCAAAACACATGGTATGGTTTTCACGATAAAAATAGCGGCTCTAAGTGAAATGAGATGAAATGATAACTCATTTTCTATTCTTTTCTATTTCCCTTTCCTTAATCCTATTTGCATTCTACTCATTTTCTGAAATGAGATAATGGTCGAGGTGGAAACGATGAATGTAAAGAGATACAAGAAACGAGGGGAAAGGAAATATACCACATGCAAAATGGAAGGGAAAGGGATAACAAAGGTTAGTGCGATTATCGAGGGAAAGACATTAGAGAATTGCATTAAATTTTTTTAATATTGCGAGAAGAAAAATCGACCATCAAAATTTAATTGGTTGGAACGAAATAAATAAATAACTAACCGAAAAAAAGTTTATACTTAAAAAAAAAAAATTTTAAAAATTAAAAAAAAAACTAAGTTATTTCATCAAGCATCAATTTCAAATTTCAATTTAAAAATAAAATTTAAAAAAAAATTTTAATTAGCAAAACAAAATTTCCATTATCAATTTGTTACTAATTAATAATGGAAAGGAGGAAAAAGAAATCAAACACCTCATTATCTTTGGTAGTAAATTTAGTAAGCAAAACTTTTGTCATTTTCCATCGAAAAGCGCAATTATTCGACAACTCAGAAGGGAATCTTGTATTAAAAACAATATGGAATCTTTCGGTAAATTATATCCGAAAACCAATCTCAATAATTACACGAGCCAAACGAATCCCCAAAAGAATGACCAAAAATCATCATTCATCAACGAACACGGGAAATTGGATATAGACCAAAACTTTATTAAAATCGCAAACAATTCTATTTTAAGTAATGATTTAAACAATCCTTCGATTGCAAGTTCATCACTGGTGCAGACAGCGAGCGTAACGGCGATGACACAGCGCGTGGACAAGTGTGTCGTCCCCCTGCGGTCTCCGGGGGTCGCCCAAAGAGAAATAACGATCGAAAAGAGCAACGAAGAGATGGTGGAGGATGGTGTGTGTGTGTCTATGGCCACCGTATTTGACATGTCCGTCTAATTAGCCGGTTTGTCCCTAGCGAATGTTCCATTTGTACGAGCCTCTATCTAACACTATTTTTCAAAACATAAAAACATTCGAGTAATTAAACTCAAATAACCTATTTCTTTTCCTTAATTAAAATCACCTTAATCAATCACCGAACTCGCTTCATTCCTCTCCCGAGACTATTTTCATTTCTCCTGCCATTTCTTTTTTATTTAAACTATTTTTTTAATTTATTTATTTCTGCAATAGCAAATTCCGAACTCTAATTTCTCTAACGGAAATATGTAAAAAGCGAGAAAAATACACTATCGTCGAGATGGAGTAAAGATAGGCAAGCGAAACACCATAACACTTCTTCAATGTCACCCAAAACCCATTAGACTTTAACGACCTTTGTCACCTGGCTAATGGAGGATGCGCTTTGCCGTCTCAGTAATGGCAGTTTGGTGATGTCTGCTACATAATGCCGCCACCACACCTGTGGTGTAACCAGGCTTAAAATGCCAACATCGATGCCGTCTCCATTCGTCTTTTACCTCGCTTCAAAAGGTGCTAGTTGAGAAGAGTTGACAATCTTGACTATTTTTTAAAAATATATTTAACTTTTTGTTTAATGTGTGTTCGTTGGCAATATTCCATTACAGTTCCCAACTTAGCCTAGTTGGGTATCGATTGTATCCATAGCCCAAGGTCCTATGGAAATATTTCTCTAGAGACATCTGCTGGCGTAAATCGATAATACTTTTAGTACGTACCTATTGTAATAATAAAATAATAATGATCGAAACAAACAAAGAACTCAATCCCCATTAGCCATGTTTATTTTTAGCGCTAATTTGATGCTAACAAAGTCATTGCGACTTATCGCATCGTCAAAATCAATTATTGTTAATATATGTAATGATAAAAAATATTTTCCAAAATTTAAAAAAAAAAAAATTATTTTCTTAAAAATATTCAATTTAAAAGAATCAATAAAAACCATTTGGAAATTTTAATCCATTTGCACCTATTGAAAAGACCATTTGCCAATAGCGCCCTCTCGTAGCATCCGAGATAAGCTGCAAACTTGCAAGAAAGATAAAAGATCACGTCGAAAGAAAGAAGAAAAGGGCAACTGGGTTTAACAGCCCCAACCCATCAATAACCGATGGATCTAATTAGCCATCAGGACAATTATGCATAAATCTTAATAGACCATCCGTCACCTTCTCTCTCTCTCTCTCTGCTTATCAGCAGAACAAACAGCGCCTACCGAGTTTGATAAGGAAGTTGCTCCCTTCCCTTTTTAATCAATTCTCAACCACCAATCACTAAGAAATATTCACTGCCCACGCCCCCATTCGCTTCTTTTCACAGATTACCATTTTTCTTTCCTCATCAGATTCTCTCCTTTTCCCTCTTAATCATCCTAATAATTACCATTATCAAGCTTAAAACTTTCGTAAAACTCCCAACTTCGAGTCGATAATTTATTTATTTATTTATTTTAAATTGCATAAATATAATTAGCCGTTATGTGAGTCTTAAGTGATTTCAATTCATTTGATCTAAGCTCTTTAATGCCGCCAGTGGCAATGGCACTCGAAAACGAGGCTTAGCGGTCGAAAAAAAAGTCTCTCGGAATGTTGCATGAAATTGTTCCATTGGGATCCTCGTAATTGTAGATGGAATTGACCAACGAATTATGTGGGTATTTAAAGATTTTCCAAGATTTTAAAGTAAAAAAAAAATAATTAATTTATTATTTATTTAATATTTCAAACTTTTTAAAAATTATCTTGAGCAGAAATATAAAATCGATAAAGGATCTTGACTTCTCCACATATAAAATGTTAATGGTTGCAGTTGACTGCATTAAGCAAACATTATTAAGACGTCGAAATCATCCTATTTTATTCAGAATTATTGATTTAGAATTAGTCGAAACTCACTCAATAAATCTCAGACTAATAGTAATATGGAAAATAACCCTCTTATCCGAGTATAAATTTCCTGAATTAAACACTTCATTTAAATTTCAGATTCTCCCAACAAAATAAATAAAATAAAGAAGAAAAAAAAACGAAAAATATACATTTTTCGTCCTAAAACATCCCACGGGTATCGAAAGAAGCGAGAGCAGACGTGGGACGAGACGATCTGTCCCTCAGTCTCTCTCAATCGAGCAGAAAAATCAGTTTATTTCAAATCTGGTTCGAAGTGTGCTCAATCTTGCAAGCATCACTCGCGGGCTTGAATATGGAAAACATAACTGAATTGATCTCCCTCAAGCCACACGCAAAATTTTCATATTTAAATTCGGCCATCTCCTCACTTCACTTTCAAATCGTATCTTGCATATCAACCAAACGATTTTTATTTTTATTTTTTTCAATTAATAACATTAATAAATAAGGGAAACGGAAAAGCAGAAGAATGTCTTTCACTCACTTGTCAATCAAGTGTTATCTCGATAAATGTTTGAGTAGTATGAAAATTCGAAACTTCAATTTCCTATTATTCTAAAATTGAATCCGGAGGATTTGGCTATCGTGTTTCTTCACCAACAAGCAAAGTAAGAAATCATTCCATATTACAATGGAACGATTTTTTCTCTATAGATCCTGAGACACGATAAAGATAAAAATAAAATTACTCGCTTTCGGCTCAAATATAGAAACGAGGAAGAGAATGTTAAATCATAGAAAAAAGATTTTTAAAAAAAAAAGTGAGGCAAGAAAATAATTAAATCACTACGAGTTTGTGGAAGAAAATTTTTTTTTACTTGACGGAAATCATTTAGAAAATAAGAAATAACAAGTCTTGTCTCATTTACCAAGCACATTAGAATAGATATTGCCCGAGCAAGAGCTTAAATGTCCAGCCAAGCAGTAAACTGGAAAGCAGCAGTCAATTTCAGCTTCATTTCAAAACAACTTTGGACCCAACAAAAATTCAATGAAGGAAATTCATCCAATTTATCAATTCAATCCCGAGCCACGCACCACCAAACATCCATTAAATTCATCAGCAACATTTTTACAAACACAAACAAAACTGTACATCTTCTATTAAACCGACAAATCTCACGCTTATAAAACTTTAATTAATTCATTAATTACCTTTTCACCACACCACACCGGATTAGGACAATCGAGGTCTAATAAATACTAAATACGCTAATACCGCTGCGATCGGTAGGTTTTAAATTGGATTCTTGGAGGTGGCCAAATCCCACTGCTACTGTAGTCAGTCCACTCGACGGACCTAACACGGAGACGGGTGGAATTCCAGTAATGCAATGTGACCCGTTTCAAAGTCTTCTGGGTGTCGTAACCATGCAAATTTATTGGCAAGCACAAAGTCAAGCCCGTGCACGAGTTATTAGAAACGAACCTGTGATCTTACATATGGATGCACCAAACACACCGCCTCGAATGGGCATGTCACTGATGATTTACACGCTTATGACATTACTCTCATTCCGTTGGGAGAAACTCTAAAGAATTGCTATGTCAAACATCAAAGTAGAATTTTCTCCATTTAAAAAAAACTATTCATAATTTTATCTCTCCTTAAAGAAGAAAAATATGCTCGTCATTTCATAAGTGAGCTTAATTTTCGTCACTAAACCATCATCAACACGCATCAACCTCGCGCCCTGTGTGCTTTTACTTCAAACTTTCACTCATAACAAACCCATAAACACCAACAAAGTGCCCGAAACAACAACCCAAGATAAACAAGGTAGCGAGGTATTTACGACCACTCAATGCACTCTTCCTTGCAACTGTCTACAGTTTGCAGTTCCAATTATGGCAAACCTACTTTATCTGTGGGCTCTTTTTGTGCGCAACTACTATTGCTTCGGTTCCACGTGCGTGAGCTCATTCTTTCTGCCTAACTGGGCGCGCGAGAGACTCTGTCACAGCTCGCCAATTTTTACGGCGCTGGAAAACGGGTCGCCGAATGAGAAGAAAAATTTTTAATTGTGCCTTTAATCTCCCCACGAGGGAAAACACAGAATGAGTGAGTTAAGGGAATGAATGCGAAAGCTGCACACGCAAATTCTTTCAATCCCCCTATCAATAAGCCTTTCTTTAAACAATAAAAAAAGAGCACGAACTGCCAAATGAAAGAAAATTATTTTACGTCAATATTTTTCCAGCTTAATTTTTGCAACTGAAATCAATTCATTTCAATACAACGCCCCGTAAAATTCATAGTGCATCGAACGAGTCAAAAGCGAGACGAGGAGAGAACAAATGACCGTGGAGATACGGAGTAGAGAGCGCCTTTCGGTCATCTCGGTAACGTTCATCAAAATTTATTTGCACTAAAGTAGGAAAAACGTGCGCAATTTCTCATTCCTAATTTCGCGGTAATCGCGCTCTTAATGCAGCAAATTGCCAATCAATTTACAACAGCCCGACAAAGAAATAAAAATTGTAAAAAACAAAAAGTAACCGTTGAAAAATTAGAACCGCGTAAATATAACGTATAATCTGGCACGTGTGAATAGACACGTGACAAAGTGTAGCAATTATTTTTTTCTTCTCGTAACGGTGGAATTGGGATTTAGAGAGAGTATAGATAGAAGAAAACGCGGCGCTGTTCAACTGTCCGTGAACAGACGATGCAAGGAGAAATCGAGACGCAACTCAACTTATCCCCAATCTCCTCCAACCAACCCTCATGCCAAGTAATTCGATATTGATCGCATGGACCAGTAAGTATCGTGTGCAAAACAGCATTACCTTGCGCATCCAAGCCCACACCACCACCAACGAGCAGACGGAAAAAGTAAAAAAAAAAAAAAAAAACAAGAAAGGACGAGGTGCAAGGATTTACCAACACCAAACCCAATCTGCCATTTCCATGAATTCCATCTTTGCTGCCATCCCAACCACTTTGAAAAATATAAAAAAAAATAAAAATGAAGATAGAAGTTGCTTTATTCCCCCATTCGACTTGAAATTCTTTACTTTTTGCTCGCTTTAACTAAATCAGGAAAAGTTTGTGAGAAGAAAAAAAAAATAAGAGTAATAAAAAAGAGATCGATAAAATAAAAGAGAATGGGAATTTTAATAATAGAAAAGCAGCACTTCTCGATTCCTAAATCCAATCTATTGATTTTTAGCCACCTTCATCTCATTAAGAAAGCGTGCACTGCGCAGACGCTGTTTGTTATTCCCATCCACACCCACCCACCTCTGCCTCGTTCTTCCACCAACAACATTCGATATCCAACTCCTCTCGCAATTGCAACAAAAACTGCACTCGCGCTTTCAATCATTTCCAAATAATTACAATCAATACACGGCATTAGGACAAAATGTTATTTTTAGTCGAGGTAGAAAAACTATTCCCCAGTGGTCAATAAACCCTTTTCTTAATTGCTCATATACGGGACGGAAAGAGCAAATTTCTTTGGTAATCAAACTTTGCAACATCTAAGTCCAATACTAAAACAACTCCCTTTAGTGTACTAAACTTTCCTTTAAATCCGACTCATTAACCCCTAAAAGTAAACTGTAAATATTTTTCATTTATTTGAACCTTCACTGCTCGCAACAATATTTATTTATTATCAAACGACTAAAATAAATAGTCAAATATAAAAAAATTAAAATCTCATCAAAAGATTAAATTCAATTTCAAATTAAATTTCCAATTTACAACAATTTTTTTTCAAAACATTATTTATTTTTCTCCACAAACTTCATTAATTAGATTAATTCCAAAACACTCGATTTGAAATTTATTCTACACGAAAAACATTTTCTTAATTAAAAAAAAAATTTTTTTTTTTAATAAAAAAACTAAAAATATAAAAATAAAATAAAAATAAATAAATTTAGAAAAAAAATTAGTTTGCTTGTTTAAATTCATCTTTCACGACTAGGCTTGAGTCTTTATTGATTTCTTTAGTAATTAATGAAAAAAAATACGTGAAACAACCTAGCGGAGAATAAATTAAATTCTTGAGTCAATTTAGTTGGGATCCAAACACACCGCCTCAAAAATAATCATTAAAAATTTAATTATCGATGAAAGATTATGTGTACCGATTAATATATTACCTACAGCTAATTCCAAAAAGAACAAGAATTAAAAATAAACTCGTTTAATATTTTAATGGAATGGATTTTCAGGATAAAATTAAAAACAGCAAAAAAATAATAATAATACGAATTTAACATTTTGCATTTTGCTTTGAGACTTCTTCACAGATGGCAGCAACCAACCCGCGCATCTTCCCTCGCCAAGCAAATCATTCCATCTCCTTATCAATACGACAAAGAATTTCATCTCTACCCTTCATTTTTTTCCAAAATGCTTAATGTTTCTTCCACATCAGTGCACCAACCAAAAGCTTTTTTCCTCTTTCCTCTTCAGCATAACGATGCACTTTCGCGTAAGATGTGTTCCAAGAACACATTCGAAGACAAAAAGATACCCCGTACGTGAGCAATAAATCTACGACTTTTTACAATTAAACGTAACTCATCTTGTAAAATATATGTCGTAAAAGGAAATAAAGAAAAATTGAATATGGATGCATTCCCTGCAGTATTGAATATATTTAAAGTAAATCACGAACCGATCTGTGACTATTCCACCAAAAAATTACATAACAGAAGAGTCTGTATCTGCAACAAATCCCCATTCGCTTCGGAGTAAAATCCCTCTTTGAAAATATGTCAGTTCTTTTTTGAACCAATCATCTATTCTGCCACTACATTGGTTAAGAAATGACACGCGTGACACGTTATTGAGTTTTTTTACCTTGTTTTTCTTGTAAAAAGTAAATGAATAAAATCAATCAATAAGTAGCTAAAAATAAAAAAAATATATAAAATGGCAATGAAAAGCTCTTTTGTCTCAAAAACTGCAATACCAAAGTCAAAATTTCCTTACACATGCACCCCCCTAACACTCTTTTTACTCAATCCGCCCAACGATGGTTGAAAAATTGATTTTTTCATGAAGTAGCTCAAACAAGAAAAACATCTTAACCAACTTCACATTACACCATACACCAAAATACTCCAACACTCAGAATTTAGAAACCAGTCACCTTGTTAGTAACTAATTTTTTGCACCATTTGAAAAATTGAATAAAAATATAAAAAGCTTACAAATTCATTAAACTCATAATTTGGTTTTCAAACGCCATAATAAAATGGGACCTCGCATTGAACATGTGACAGAGGTCACACGTTCAATAAAAAGAAAATCTAGGTTAGAGTCCCCTAGATCTACCTTCAGGGGCAGTGGGCCAAATATAAAAACGAAGTGGAAGCGAACGCGACTGAAAAGACAAGATCTCGAGGGTTTCGCCTTCATCAGTTAGTCCGTGCATGATTCGTTTCTTCTGACCAATTCTCAACTAGCCATTCCGAACATCTAGTGAATGCTAAAAGATCCAAGTCCATGATCTTTTTTCCCCCCTTTCCCAATTCTACACAATCTACCTTCCGCACCGTGGAATTGTTAAAACACCCAATTTAAATATTGAACATTAAAAAAATAAAATAAATGTAATCACTAAAAAAAATTAGTCCCAGCAACCAACAATCTAGAATTTCTCTCAGTGCTAAATTTAAAAAAAAAAAAAAAAAACCGTGAGAAGCCAACAGCCCGTTTCAATCGCCTTCTTTCTAAAACTTCTGTCGCCTGATTCAGCATTTTGTGTTCCCTCGCAAGACAACTCCAAGACCATCTGAAAAACGTGTAGAATCACAAAGTCCATGACATACCCTCGAGCGCTAAAGAAGAGAAAGAACCCTAGACGAAAAGTTGTTGTAGTAGAAGAAGGAAAGCATAGACGTTCTCCAACCAATCTCTTACTCTTCTGCAGAAGAGGGAAATGAAGCAGGGAAAACGAACAAGAAAGGAAGAGAAGACGTGTCAGGTTCATCTCCTCTTTTGCCCTTCCTTCCACGACGCGAAGCGTGCCATCATTAGTTAGCAACCAGAGATTCCTGTTCAACAAACCCGGGGATTGAGATGCCCGCAGAATACAAGCCAATCAGTTGAGGTGCTGACATGCCCTCGTGGGACACCAATTCACCTCTACCGGCCCCTTTGCTGACTTTTGCTGAAATACTATTCCCCCACAACTAATATTTCATTCTGATACAATAGCCAACCTCTACTAGTTCAATTATATGTACTTTCTACAAGTATCAATTCCCCGAAACTTCTTTAACTCATTTGAAAAAAAAACTTAATTAAACCAGTCTCTTTGATCGTATTAATTTCCATATTTAACATTACTATTTTAATTTGTTTAAAATCAAAAACTCAAAACTGGTGATATTTAATTTATTTATATAAAACCGTGTGTAAACTTTAATTTATAAAGGATGTAACACAAGTTTGAATGGTCGAGTAGTTAATAGTTAAAAATACAGTTAGAAAATAAAAGAAGGGAAAAAGCAGAAAGAATGAGCGAAGCTCGTGCCAAATTGGCAATAGGCAAAAGTTCGATTCTATTGCTGGAAACGTGCGTGGCAATTACCCACCTGAAATCAGCATGCAGTCTATTAGAGATTCACTACACCTTCACTAACACACTTTCTTCATGCACGCGCGACTACACTGCACACTCATGACCAAATGGAATAATTACATCGAGCAGATTCGAGAATATAAAGTGAATTAACTTTGCATAACGTCATTACGCTAACACACCTCCAGTCTCAAAAGCCATTTTAACTAGTGCATAAACGACAGATTTTCGAGGAAAAAGAAAACGCATCACCTGAAACCATCGTTGCAAAGTGTAATCCATTTTAATGGTTTTTCATACGCACAGCCAGCCATAATGACAAGATAATTTAAAGGGTTCACCGCTCCAAATCACTCATTAAATACAACCTTAACAACTCCCCCAAAACCATTTTTACGCTTCATTAATTCACCGCAGATAAAGATATACACACCCAAACTCAAACTAATTTCATTACCATGCCAAAACATAGATTAAATACATCGAATCACGGGACTCTTCCAGAATTACAACGTCTAATCACGTCGAGTGCCTTTCCACCGAAACCACTACTCTTTTATATGTACTTTTACTCGAATATCAGACTCCACTCGATGATTGATTCCATTCAACGACCTCTTAAAAAAAACTTCTGTTACACCCATTTTCTCAAATTACGAACCCGCAAAAAAAATTCAACCTGGAAGTATAAAAAAAAATTCTTTCTCCTCACAAACTTCTCGGTCTCATCTGATGTCTCTCAAACGTCCATAAAATTGGGTCACTCATATGGTTATATAGCGAGTTTATTTTAAGCCTCCTCAATTCGAATGCAGATAAACTTTACGACTTCACAGTAGTTGGGAGGAAACGAGAGAAGAGAAAGAAAAAAAAAAGTCGAGCCATAAAAATTTTGCACCCAGAATACTAGCAATTTCATTTAATCATATTTCAACGGAGTAAAATTACTGCAACACGTACAAGTTATTATGATCGTTTCGTATTAAACTCGAAATACTTGCTATAACGTCGCAACGTTTGCTTAACACGAGCAATCTAATCACAAGTAACCAAATTAGATGACGGGCCTGTGTCACCATCATCCATCTTCATGAAGCTTCTTCGATTTTTTCCAGCCCATCACTTCGTCACATTCATTAGATTCTGACGAATAACAACTTAAACGACTTGAATTTATCATCCAATTTATTTATTTTTCTTTTTAAATTAATAACTTGAGTAAATAGAAAAAAGTTTTCCACGTTAAAAGGACTTGAAAATATTCAATTAAAGTATAGGCATAAAATTTTATTTCGAATGACATTGGTACCAAGTCACTATTTTATATAGTCAATACGGATGTTAGGCACTTTGCTCTTCTAAATGACTGCTCATTTTAAAAGCATCGCTGCCTCGAGAGGATCGCCACAGTCTATTCATCGAGACCTGACGTTTTCTCTCTCAAGTTTCCTCAGATTCTTCTTCTCACCGATGTAATGATGCGTTGCTATGGTTACCCAAAACCATCTAAACTTTGCCCTCTAAAGTAACTCCATAAATAGAAAATATCGATATTAATGCAATTTTTTGTAAATATTAAATTCGTATCAAAATATATTTTTAATAATATATTTTTCGGTTAGATAAATAATTCGGCGAGATGTTGTCGAGATCGAATGGCGTAAAGAGAAGTCGAATCGCACCGTGAGTTTATCGCCAAAGTGGAGCGCAAAAGGGGAAGTGTTTTGTTAACATGACAAGTCTACTGAATTTCAATTCCACAACAAGTGAACCCAACTGGTGTTGCGACAGGGCTTAGACTGCTTCTTTCAATCTAGACAGACAGCTGTTCGAAGCACTAGCGTTCATCCCTGTCCTCTAGTGAGAGATGCTTCAAGTTTCGTTTCTCTTCTCGCTCTTGCATCTGCGTACAACGCCATTGATCCGTGTCATTTCGCAACAAGATTTCTCCCTTTACAACACTCGATCGTCGGTGGAGTCAAGAATGCGCAAACGTGTCATGTCGATAACATTTTAAAGAGCAGTTAACGAGTTGACAATTAAACTTGTGAATTCCGAGCTGCAACTTTTATTTAAAAGCGAATTTAATCTAAAATGTGTGGTTCTGTCTGCCTGTAATTGCCGATGATCCACTTCTTTGGCATGTGTCAAACGCCAGGCCAAGAAAAGAAGGGGCAAAGAGAAACGAGGGGTGAATTCAATTTTACGAACTTGCAATTAAAGCATTTGACTCAGTCTGTTGGATTAATGGGTGGGAAAAGCAATTGCCTACCAGAAAAGCCACGTACCGAACGACGAACATAGAAAAGACGGATGAGAAGAAACCGTCTTGGCACTTAAAACCGAGCATTAAGAGTGATTAAGACTCACTCGCATTTAATCGACACTAGACAACGTCAACAAAATTGCGTCTTATTTAAACCACCAGTTTCTAAAACTTTTTTATTTTCTATTTAAATGTATCAATTAAAAAGCCTATTTAGAAAGTTATTATCGAGAAAAAAAAAAAATCTTATTCCAACTGTCAACCGATTTTAACGTTGAGTTTGATCAATGACCCGCGACTAATTACACTGAGAAAAAAAACATTCGCATTCAATATCGAAAAAAAAGGCAAATGATAAAATGATGTGGAAGAGCCATTACAAATGGTGAGCATCGAAACGAATAAAAAGAGATTTTTGCTTTCGTTTCCAATCCACCTGTCACTTCCATTCCAATCAACGGATTGTCATTCACTCATCGATTCAGAATCAATCTCGTTTCCTTTTGGCGCCCAGAACAATCACATCCCATCCGCCAATGCCTGCCGGCTCTTGGAGACACAATCACGTAAGGCTACTGTCATAGGACAAAAACAAAGCGAGATGGACTTTTCTGCTAAGCATCGCTGCTAAGCAGAAAAGACTAACCTCCAGGCGGAGCTTTATTCAATTACCATTAAAGTATTATCGAATTAATAAAACCTAAAATATCAAGTATTTAAAATTCATTAAAATAAAAAAATTATAAATCTCAATAAATCCGAGTAGTACGAATAAAGGCTGCGATTTAGATTAATTGATCGAAATGTTATTCCAAAATTTAATCCTCAAATTGTATAATTTTAATCAAATTCACTCAGTGGGTTAGAAACAGCTTCACCCTACTTATTGCAGTGATGGAAGTGTGTCGGCTGTACGAGAAGGGTACTTCAAAGATTTGCTTTCAGGTCATCAGCAGCTGCAGAGGCAGCAGCATCGTCTCCATCCTCCCGGCGTTGCCTGGGTGACGAAGCGTCCTAATTCGAACCGTAAAAATTAATCTATAAATCTTGCATTGATGGCTTTGACGATTTATGGTTATGGCTCTTCCTACTATCGATTGGTCATGCCTGTCTCCACCCACTCCCATTTTCGGCGTCCCAAGATTCCCTTCACATCCCTACTCCCCCCAACATCTCCCCCTCAGCTTTTCCCCCTCGCTACAACGACCGAGTAAGAAGTTTTAAATTACACTCTTCAAACTAGAATTCGACGTGGGCGAAAATCTCGTTTCCGAATACAATCGCTGTATATTAATTTTATAAAATTGATTACATTTCAATCGATATCGCAACTAAATTCTTAATTGCTCGCGTCATAAATCAATTTCCCTTTCCTTTTTTCATTACACTCGACGTAGAAAGATATCAAAAAGCATTGGTAATATTTTTCTGATTTAATGGCATCACCATTTTTCCTAGAAAAACTAACTCGATTACAACAAATTGATTTTTCCTTACCGGCGAAAAAAAAATGTGTTATTAATCACTAAATGATTTATACCTCGCCATTATATATTGAAGAACAACCCTTCTCTTTCATAAAACTCCTACTATCGCATAAAGTAACTCGACATCTCAGCTACGAACGAAAAGATGAGACGAAAAATAAAAAGATTTTTTTAAAAAAAGTCAAATTTCACTTGTCTCTGAACAAAATTGATAGAATCTCTTTCCGTCCTTACCAAAGATTATTAATCATCATCAAGTGAAGGTTTTGAGGAATTGCGACGGGCGATGTCAGAAATGTTATTATTTCCGATAGTATGAAAATAGATCGAAAACCAACTTCTCTCGAGTTTCCCTTTGGCTAAAATTGCAAGTGGATGGTGCCAAGACTTGCCAGTACCAGCTCGGCTCTAAGTTGCGAGTTCCCAATTTCATTGATTGGTTGCGAGCAAACGAAAACAAGAACTGACGACCACTGCAAGTTAATTACCCCACTCGGCCTCTGTCCATTTATTCCCAGCTTGCACTACATTCTCACTACGCCTACGAACGACTGCCAACAAAGCCCAATACACGCAATCGACTTCGAACTCAAATTCCTTTTTTCTTCCACTAACTCATTCAAAAGCGATCGATTTTTGCAAACTTTCCACGAAGCTAATAACCTGATCTTGGTGATAATTTTATCTCTCATATCGAACATAACTTAGTTTGAACGGGCAGTTGCAAATGACACGCCAACGGACTGCTCTTCACTTATTAATACGACTAAATTAATGATAAATAATTTATAAACAAATTCGATGCTTAGATTAATGTTTGTACATTTATTTACAAATAAATAAGTAAATCCTTTTGAATCTAAAATTTATCAGTAACACCGATCGTATAAAAATAAAGAAAATTAATTAGATTTTTTTTTTCTTTCAATTTTACAAGACTAAATTAAATATTTATTAGAATTAGCAAATAAATAACTCAACATCAATTATTAAAACCTAGAAAGAAAATCCTCATCCAATTTACAAAATTTAAAATAAGGATTTATAAAGTTAATTAGAAAAAAAAAATTAATTAAAAAAAAATTTAGAGAAATAATTCATGGAAAATATTTTACATAAGATTCATTTTAATAGCAGGAAATTGATATGCGGAGATCAATTAAAATTTGATAACTAAATATTAACGTTTGCTCGGTTAAATATTAATCGCATTAACAAGCAAAAGACTATTTCGATATTCGCAATCTGCAAAGGCCTTGAATGTTTAATCTCGAATGAGGCAATCAAACTTTCCCAATTTAAGAATAAAGAAAAAAGGGTGGAAAAAAACGAAGAATATTTTTTCTTTTTAAAAATGAGACGAGTGTCATTGGTAGGGCGGAGATGATCCAAATTAAAGATCTAACTTTGTTTAAGTCAGCAGATCACAAGCACTGCCAAGAGTCATTATGATCGCATTTTCATCTGATAATAACAGCCATTAACAAATTCAAATTTGTGACTATTGGGAAAGGAAATAGCGAGAGTCAGGGTGAACGCAGTGACAAGGCAAACCAAATTTCCTTACTTTTCCCTTTCTCTATATTTTTTTTTTTAATTTTTCCTTTTAAGCCAAATTTTTTCTTCCCTTCTCTAATAGCTTGAAAAAAGCATTGGAGATGATTTTTTTCCCCTTTTCTAAAACTAATGAAAAATCAACAAACTGACTTTTCCTTTTCATTTCTCGGTTTTCCTTCATCCTCCATTAGACCCCTTTTTACAAAAATAAGTGATGAAAAAATAAAATAGAATTTTTAAAAAACAAACCAATGTCGCAAAAAGTGAAAAAGAGTGACGCAAAAAAAAATTTCTGTTCGAAGGAAATAGTCGCGGATATAACTGCTGAGTTCACTCGCTTTCAAAAAGCCAATTGAAATATTATTAAAACCGAGCTTATTTATAGAAAGGGAAATCCTATAAGTGTTTTTTCCATTCTTATAACCGAAATATCCTTTTTATTTAAAAAATAATAATTTTTTCAAAGGTTATGAGTTATATCGAGACTCGAAGCGGTCTATTATCGATTACCACAAATCAATGAAAGAGGGCAAAACCTTTGCTCTGTATCTTTACATCTGGTGCAATTCCAAAGGAAATAAAATGAAAGGAAAATTGATCTATGCTACAAACAAACAAAAAAAATAACAAAAAAAAAAAATTAGCCGTCACTCAAAATGTCGATAGCAAAGTTGCATTTCGAAATTGGTCAAATCATTTTCAGCTTATACAATTTTTTCCTCCTCTATCAATTTAGACCTTCATCTTTTGCTCCTCAACAAATTCCAATTTCCCACGCACGAAAAAAAATACAAATCGGAAATATAAAAAGAGGAAAAGAGAACGAAACCCGCTTTACCAATTTCAAACTTTAATTACCCATCAAACTTGCCACACACGCATTAAAAACAAACGCTTGTCTCGTAGATAAAGGGGAAGACAGAAAGAACAGCCCTTTTTTAATATATCATTCTAAAAACCAATTAAATTAAACACGTCTTCACGTCTACACTCGACAACGAATTCAATAAAGCAGACCGAAGAGACAACTTTAAATCTCATTACTTACACTCCGCACTTCATTAAACATACTAAAACTGTACGGTCCATCTAGGCTCGGTGTTGCCGGTACCGCTTTAATACACAACACAATCATCACAAAGCCTCCTCGGGCATCGAAATCTCACCGCTTCCTTCCCATCTTTTTCCATACTCTCTAAGGAGATTAATCAGAGCCAACAGCTTGCAACGCTAAGACCACCACCGATGTATCCTTCGGATTAGATCACCGCAAACTCCCATTCCGTAAAACCAGAAGCTTTCAATAAAATTCCCCTCCTATAAAGTCAACATGGAAGTATAACAACTACGAGTAAAATGTTAAACAACGTGGATCGAGCCTCGAGCAACTTTTATACGTCGAAAAAGGCTGTAAGAAAAGGGGAAACTTAAGATCTTGGCTTAAAACAACTTCCTGCACTTGCCCTCACTTTCCTTCTCTTTCTGGAGGGAAAGAAGCGATAGAAGCAGAGATGAATGAATAAGAAAATTTCATATTTAATTCATAGGCATAAGCTTTGCGCAGAAAAGAGATGGAAAACAAATTTCAATTTTCCATTGAAAGCATGTAAATTTAATTTTAAACCTGAAACTGCACTTTGTTGTGTATTTAATATTGCCTTTTATTGACATTGTATAAATTCAATTTTTATCTTCTTTTCCATCACCTCGATCTAAAAGGGGATTAAAAGAAATCGATCAAAAATTACTTTTTTCTTGCGCCTTAACTACACAAAATCATTAGCCTCGTATCATTTACGTGTATTAAGTATAAATGCATAAATAAAAATCCTAATTCAGAATTAGTCTTTTGTTACTAAAAAGCAAAAAGAGATGTTGATCCTCTTTTCCAGCTTCTTCGCTATCACGTTCTCTTTTCACCCGTTCACTGTCGTTTTAATTGCAAGCCATTGTGAGAGAGCAGTGGCCTCTGCAAAAGCTCCGCCCGCTAATCGCCTTTCCTGCACAGCAACCCATATCGTGCATGACGCAAGCAAACAACTTACTACGCGCCTCATCAGTTTCCCTGGTGACAAAATCCGTAAAGCTATGTGAGATTGTTCACACCATTGGATTAAGCAATGAGTGGTCCGCATTGGCAAAAGAAAGAAACTTACATATATGTAGCGGATAACGAGCAAACAGGGCGAAAGCGAGCCACTAAACACTTACCGCACGATTCGCAACTTCGAGACACGATTGTAAAATTTGCGCTTCATTTGGATCGCACACCTCAATTTCCCTGCATTTCTCACATTCGTACACTATTTTCACTTCACCCAATAATTCCAACTCAATTCCTACCTTGGAAAATTCTTTTGCTTCGATATAATTAATTCATTCTTACCTAAAAATAAATTAAAAATTAAAAATTAAAAATCAATAAAAAATATTACTTAAATAAAATCACCGTCAACAATCACATCTTCCACAAATTTCTCAATCGTACAAATTATTAACGACAAATAAAAATTGGTCGAGACCTTACGCGCAAGCAGATTTGTCGTGCATTTGATGCTGTTAAATTAAATTAGCGCATCGCGAGTCGCAAAACAGCAAAGTTGAAACGACACTCGTTGATACTCGGAGGCGTTCGGTGGGTATTGCGATTGCAGAGGGTCAATGATTAGACTAATACTGTGAAAATCTCATTAATCTGTTGTGAGCGAGCAATCCATCAAACATTTTCTGTCGACCGATTCAAATGCACTAATAACGGGCCATTCATCATGTTGCAGCAATTAATGGAGGCCGAGCTCCTTTCATCGATAGACTCAAGACGATTTATTTGTCATCCATCTTCGGCATTGCCCGAAATACCATTTGCAACCATCGTCTTATATAATCCACAAAAAAAAAAAATTAGCCAATCCGAAACAAAGAATTGCGAAATAAATGAAAAATAAATCAATTAGAATATAAATATTCAATTTCCATAGGGCCAATACCACCGAGGGAAAATGCAAGTGAAATTGATCAGAAATGCGATAAACAACTGCGTCGCAACATGGATGTGACACATTTATGAAACCAATCATGTTGGGAAATGTGTTTCTTAAGAACCAGTGGACAACCAATTTGGACAAACGCTTATTACCTGTAGCCAGCCACATTTCCAAACTGCTAACTCCAGACCCAACCCTCATCAACAAAATCAACTCCTATTTTATATGTTGCTGGGGCATAAGAAAAAAAGTGTATGAAAAACAGGCCACATCTCAATTTCAACCATCTCATAACCCTTCTCTCCTTTCATATATATGAATCCAGTGTATAAAAAAATGCACACACTTGATGATCACCACCAACCGCGCTGCTGCAAAAAGACACACAAATGCATTATGGGCAAAGGGGAAAATGTTATTAAATCTTTTTCACGCCCCTCGTGCTACTCGAAAGCAATATTTTATAATTCGTTCTAAATTTTTTCCTTCCATTTTTGTTATATATTAGTTTACAATAATCGCCTAAGAAAAATGCAGACTTTGGGAAAGGGGAAAAAAATCCATTTTATGACTCGACATTGGGAAAATGAAAACAAAGAGCGGTTGAACTAATAATAAAAAAGTATGAAAATTGCATTGATTTTTTTCTCTTGCTCTCCCCAACTTACATCTATATATATATATATACATATATAATGCGATGGCAAAAGGTACAGTTAAGTAATTTCAAGCTTTGCATGCAATGCGTTTCTGAGTCCCCAAAATATTTCCCAATTTTCCCTTCAATTGCCTCACTTTGCCTATAGAGCAATAGTATTAAGCGAGAAAACATTTTTATTTCTTGAGAACCGTCCAAAACTTTCCAATACCACAAACCTGAATTCGGAGATTCCCTCCCCCTTCCCAACCCCATTGCCACACGTATGTATTTCATTAGCAGCTTCTAAATTTTGCAATATCAAAATCCCTGAATGGATTTTACCAAACGACTTCTTTTAATACATTTATAAAATAAACTAATCAAAACAAACAACCATCAAAACTTTTTTTTTAAAAAAATTTTTATTTTTAATAAATTCTTCGTTTATCGTATTTAAAAAAATTCAACTATTTTAAACTGAAAAAAAAAATTATCACAGAAAGTCCCTGCGAGCGAAACAATTACGTCTTAAAAAATTAGATGATCACCTCGAGCTTCTCAATTACTGGGAAATGCAATGATGAAATTAAATTTTCTGTTCAATTCATTGGAATATTCTATTAGACCAGCGCATTTTAAGATGGAAAACAAAGTCGTATTATCAAATTGATCAGTTTAGTAACGTATCAAATTCACTTTGGAAACGTTAAGTGCAATTTGCTTACAAAAGAAACCAAATACGACAGGTGAATTGAACGTAAAATCATCTTATTATAATCAAAGCATGTTTTACGTCCTTCTTTTCTACTCCCGTCATCGTGGACGAAAGATTGATTTCACAATGTCCTTAGGGTCAGATGTACATCTCTCTAATAGACTTTTATTAAGCAATCAAGCTTAGCCCTGTCGTAGGTACCACAAAACCAATTCCAAGTTGATCTTTCTCTTTTGGGCTTCTTCCTTTTGTTATTGCAAGAGAATATTGTTTCTTTACTCGGTTTTATTCAAACGAATTATACAAAGCCAGACGGAAATCAAAATACGAAGCCTTCAAAAAAACCACTTCATTGTATCGGACAAGGAAAAAGAAGTGTCAACAGCTGTGGCTAAGGGACTTTTGCGGTGAACCTAGCAAAAGCCCTCCTTAAAAAGAAGTCAATCTCCATTGGAGAACGTGTGCGGTCCACGACATTTCGCCAACATCCACAACGTACTTACTAAGCAAATAAAGTAATATTAGATTTCTATTTAAAAAAAGTAATAATAAAATTTCGAAACTGTCATTTCATTTACACAATGGTATTAAATCGTGACTATTTTTTTATTTTATATTTTTTATTTGTATTGAAGTCTTATTTGAAAAGAAAGAGTCTCGTAAAAGACAAATACAAGTTGATTCTACAATGTCTATGGGGCTGTTCGAAACAGAAAGTAAATATTAAAAAAAAAACTCAAGTTTTCAGGTGAGGTTTCAGTATTGTACAAATGTCAATCACAACTAAACTCCCCCAACGCACTCAACACAAACAATAACGTAAAGCAAAGAACTTGTAACACAATTGACAAGCAGCAAACTACAAAATCACTTTTTTTTTATAAATAAAAAAAGATATATAAAATTTTTATTTAAAAAAAAATTAATCTTAAAAAATTACTATTTGAAAATATTCCTGAAATGAATAGAAGAAAAATAATTTAGTAAAAGTTCATTTTCAATACTTTAGCTCGCCCTACTTTCAATTCATCTCACAGATCGTCTCTTTACCAAACGACTGTCATCTCACTTCAACCTTATTTTCACTCTCATTTTATACAAGTTTAGCGAGTCGAAAGAGAAAACGAAAGAGGTAAAGGAGAGTGAAAGAAGTAGCGAAAGCGACTGGAGGCTGCGAGAAGATGATTCGCCTCTGGCCCTGATTTTCCCAATCAGTAGGGGGCGGCGGCTCGTTTATCTCAGCCGTCGATCGAGAACGCCGTTTCTCCTCCTCATCCCGTCCCCTTCCTCCTTGAGTCACCGTCTCGTTATCATACACCACGCGCGCGCATCGCAGTCATGAATTATCGAATCTGTCGGAGACCCCGTGGCGAGGGGAGAGAGACGAAGGGAGTCAGGTCGCCCAGACCCAAAATGGCTCCCTCGCCACTCGTTGCCTACACATTATGCTGCCTGTCGCACTACTTGCTCCTCTCTCTATGGTCTATGCCATGTTGATAACCCTTTGCATGCGAATAGCAACTGATAAAACTAAAAATTCTCTTCCAAAACTCGTCTCGAATAAATAAATAAATAATAAACAAATAAAAGTGGTGATAACTCACAAAAACCCATTGATTTTTATTTTTATTTTAAATCCCATAAAAAAAAAAATTTCATTTCATTTTTGTTCTGTATTCAGTCACGGAGTTTTAGAAACGACTGCAATTAAAATCGATAAGTAATAAAAAGCGAAAAGCAAATCAACCAATTCCACATTCCTAATTAAACATCGTGACAAACAAAAAATAAATAAATCAGGATCCGCTTTAAGCTGAAGCATTACTTAATACGATCGAGACCCCAACTATCGCCGTGAATCTGTTTGAGAAACGTCGAACCGACGAAGAAAGAAGAACGAAGGTAAACGGCACAGAATCGCGATAGAAACTGATAGACCTTCGAGTCCCACGACAGATACCAGTAGAGTGCGACACACAACTTTACCGAAGGAAGAAAAAAAATTCCTAGTATGTTTTCAGACCGAAAAGGTGGAGATGTATGACCTTCCGCGACCCCATTGGGTCTCGATAGTGGGAGGAAGATTCTCTCTTCTGCACCTCCTCCTCGCTCACCTCACTAAATAATGCCGAGCAAATCGTGCTTCGCGGTATTGATTTTGAAAAATCGTTTGGCACAATCCTTTGGCAAAAGAATTACCCAAAAAAAAAACCTTCTCCAAGAACATCTGCATACTTGTGAAGATAAAGAACAAAGAATATAAAAAAAAATTTCCTTCTTTAAGCAACATTTGCATTCAGAAAATTTGATGGCAAAGCATATACGTTGCGCGTGATTTATGCGTGGACATTGACATGATTATTGATGAGTTTCTCCTTTATATAGATATATACATATAAAGAAAAAAAAATTTTTTTCTCGAAATTTTCTTGTTGACATGCGAGCATGCACAATATGCACTCAGCTTTCGGATATAAAACTTGTAGAGATAAGCTCTAGATATTTTATCCCTCGGATCAACACGCAGCTGAATAACAAGTATCATGTCCACACAAATTCCAATGCAAAATCAACTCGATACTGCCGTACCATTCCAATCCACTTTACAACTTTATAAAAAATAACAAAAAAGGAAAAGTAGAAACTTGCCAAAGGACTTTATCATTCCACATATCGTATATATATGTTAGTTGAGCTGTCCAATACAGATCTGAGTAAGAGTAATTAATGAGCTTTAAAAAAAAAGAATAAGAGGCAAAATGAAAGAACTGCCTCTTTTGCGATCAGCCGCATGTTTGCCTCTTGTTGTTGTTGATGATGCTTTGTTGTTGTGGCGAGGGTTCTTGTGCTGATTACATAAAGACAAAAGAGAAAGAGAGCAAAAGAGAGAGAGAGAAAGAGCGTCGTTGCCTTTTTCCTTAATTCGTAAACACGATAAATCTGTCGTACGCCCCTCCTTAGTCCAGCTGCACGAGTGCTACGATTGCATGGCTAATTGAGAGGCGAAACAACGAGAACCACAGACCGACCCTCGCGATTTATGACTACTTACAAATTTGCCCAGTTGCCAATGGACACTGCAAACTCGTCTTTTCCATTCTTTTCGTTCCATTAACTCGAAATCGAAAATGAAAGTCAATTTGCTACGAATATTCAAATTTGGTAGCATTTCGCCGTCAATTAAGAGCACGAGTAATTGGTTGCACTGCAAGGCCAGCAAATATCGCATTACTAAATGTGTCAAATTTTAACGTTCTGCTGCCACAGTTAACAGTTAAACAGCATTATTGAAGGTTTTGCTAAGAGGATCAAATAAGCCGAGCTGACTTTGAGTAAACACAGTTTTGATTTCATTACGATCCAATACACTCTCGGTAGACACACTCGCGAGCCATTAACCTTATGACTTAAGTAAACCGCAAGAATTGAAAGAAATTCGTGCGCAACAACAACAGCATCAACACGGTCACTCCTTTCGAGAAGACGCGTAGTAATTGCAAAAGAATGTTTGTTAAGACGAGTAAACTAAGTTGTTGTTATTACTAGACAAGCCGTGCATTATTAAATATTCGCAACTCCACAATTAAACTCATCAAACAACTTAACCAAACGCGTAGAAACAAGAGCATAAACGGATATAATGAAACAAATAAATAACGATGGGTCGAATGTCAAAAGGTATTGCCATATAACACATAGAGGCGCTTTCTCTTGTCACTTACATCAGGAGGTAGATTTTGACAAAATTCATACACGTTAACAATATTAGAACGTACAGCTGTTGCCCTTTGCTGCCATGTTCCGTGTATAATTAACACTCGAAATGAATACAAAAGAAATCAATGCTGGAGAAACGACACATTCATCATTCCCCTTTGCCCATCTACCAACTTCCATCAACTCTAATTGCCTTTATATCCAGCAGGAGGTCCAACTTGTTATTCTTTCACTCTCCGTTTATTGCTTTCACAGATTGACTGAAACGCAACTAACGTTACAAACTCCAGTCCATCGATAAGTATGCAAAATACATACTTAAAATTTATTACTTTTAAAAAGAAAAGAAATACCAATCCTTTGGTCCCAAACTCCCCCAGCAAATCAGAATAAGTCAGTCGCACTGTCCATTGCGGGCGTGCCAAATACGACTTTTGTACTTTTATTTTTATTTTTCGTCTTTTTTTTATTTTATTAAGGCTGTGGCCTTTGCTTGATCTGCATGTGGGTTGAGGTTGGTCTCGCTCCTTCTTTCAGGGATAATGGCGAGTAGGGCATCGAAACTCAATTTGCTTTTACGATCGGCTCTTGCTTTGGCGCTGAATAATGTGCAATTATTGGAACCACCGCCCGTTACGCTTATGGAAAACTTCCAAGTTAAGAGAGAGTGGATTGCAACTAACGTGTATACTATGGACCAAGCGACCAGAACACACCCTTTCTTCTCCGCAACACAAGAGCCCCCTTAAACAGCGACCTGCTCTTAAAAACCTCCTACTCTTTCACATCCCTTCCCTTAAACTCGCAACTTTTCCTCGTATTCGTTCCTTCCATCTCTCTTCGCTTTTTCTTTTCCATTTTGCCAATGGGTTCTTACAGAGTAACAACCCCTTTTCTATCCGCCCACTTGGAAACAGAGTAACAAGAGCGTTGTTGTGTATGCACCATCGTAGCCACTCGGCTGTACTTTACGGAAACCTCCAAAAAAAGAAGTGAGTCTTAAGTTAAAGAAAAACGAGTCGTCAATAAAAGAGTAGAAAATAAAAATAAATGGCGAAAACTGATGATCTCGCATAATAAACAAAAGGATTATTGGTCACATCACAAACGTAAGCACATTTTGCGCAAAAAAACATCCTCTTCTTTTTTTCCAATAGATGCAAAAAGCACTTTGCCAACATTTTGCACTCGAGTCCTAGCAGGGGGCCATCCAAGTTCAACCCTCAATTATGACGGCGCAATCGCATCTGCGGCTTCCGTCCCATTAATTGCTCGTAATTAGAAAAATAAACTTTCCCTCTAGTCTCTCTCTTCCCAAGCTTTTTTCTATTTTTTCTCTCACTAGGCAGTCCCCTCATTGCTTTTGCATGTCAATTAGGTCGAGAGAAGTGAGATTAGAAGTGCCTGTGGCTTGGCAAGATCAAATCTGTCGAACAGAATAAGATTCTTGTGGTTGGCTTGATGGCACTCATTTCGCTAAGAATTTCCAATCTAATCAACTTCAATCGAAAAACCACGTCACAAATCTCCATCTAACTCGACCGCGCCAAAAACCAATTAAAAAACACTATCGTTTGTTTATCCAAACGCGATTTGATTTTTATTAGAAAAATATATAATCCGAGTTGAGTACGCTCCACACTTGATCAGCCATCCCGAAATAAAATATTAGCTTTCCAACTACTTATTTTTGCCCTCACGGACACAAACAAGACATTCTACCTGTGACACTCACACAACCCAGACTGTTGCCTCGTATCGAATGGGCCATTCACAATGGATGCGCACGACTGGCTTAACGACTGCTTATCCTTGGCAAGGAAAAAAAATATATTTAGGAGATCACTTCTTTTTTCCTCGCACCGTTAACGAGGCGTATATATATTCAAGAAATGTTTAAGACCGACTTCTTCAACAAACTCTTCTCTTTATATAGAATGCCAAAGAAATCTGCTTTCTACTTTGGCCAATAAATATGAGGAAAGCTTAAACTACACTTGATAGATCTAAGTAGTGGTGGTTGAAAGCACATCAAAAGCCTCTAATATTCTAGTCGTGTGTGTATATTCGATGGGTAGAAGGAAATACGTGGCAATGCCATTGGAATTTCGCAGTGAACCCAATTTGACAGTTTCCCCACTTTCTTCGTGCCGAGAAGTATCTATGATACGTGGTAATGAGACTGCTTTTGAGCTGTGTGACAAGATGAAGAAAAGTAGACTTATTAAAGTTTGAAAAATAAGTCTTAAAAATGACGTTTATAAGACGGTTCCTCCGAACCTTAATGGAATTTTGTCAATTTTAAAAAGTATAGTTTCTAGATAATTCTGCAATGCCATTTAACATTTACATCAACCTTAAAGTTTCATTGAATCCTTATGTCTGGATTAGCCGGTATTCCCAAATCAACGTCTACTCGAGCTTTTCTTTCCCCGATGAACCAACACTGCGCTGTAATTCATTGCCGTTACAACGCTGAGCTCCTGGGTCTTGCCCAATGTCCGTTCATCCATCAACAGCTGACCACCTTAACGACAGCAAAGCATTAAATACACTCTTCCGATCCAACAGGGACTCCTGAAGAACGACTGCGGTGATGGATTGAATAGCCCAACTCTTGCAACATTAACTCACCCAACTCCGAAACACCACTTAATCCTAAAAACTCAATTGCCAATTCTCCTTTGCACCTGATGCTGGATACGCAACTAATTCAATGCAACAGATGGATACCGAATTCCTATTCCTTTCCTCTAGACGTTATTTTAAAACTGAAATTCAAGATTGCGTTAAAAATAAAAATACTTCACCATTCCTCTGCCCTTTAATAACTTAGGTATTCGAGTGGTGCACTGACCAGGGATTCAGAGCGGCTTTTCGAAAGGTGCAAAGAATATTGAAGGCTTTAATTGTCACTTTACTGTCAGTTAAGACGATTTCCCTTCGATCATAAATTCCCAATAATATAAAAATCGTAAAAATAAAATTTTTCAACCTTTTAAAAAAAAAATTAGAAATCCTTTCAAAAATCTTAATCGGACAAAAAGTGAATGTAAGAAAAAAGAAAAGCAAAGAGTTAGTGAAAAAAGAGAAGGGAGGAGCAACAACTGATAAGTGTGAAATATGGCGGCCGATGGTGATACCAACAGCTGCCGACCTCAGGTGGGAGAAGAAGACAGGATCTGGTCACGTGATCTCATCCCACGCCTTCATTGATACCCAGGGCCATATTGATGAGGCCCCTACAGACCCGGCTTCGACTCATTCGTTTGCCGATAACTCGACACGCGAATGACTTAATGGCACAAAAAAACGGTAATATTCGCACGCAATAGCCCGCGCCTCTCGAGGGGAAGCCCTCGACTAGAAAGAAATGGAGGAAACAGGTTCTTCGATCATGGCGTTCCAATCAATATGGAGGATAAGCCAAGACAGGAGTGGAAAAAGGGGCCAATAGCTGAAGTCACGTTTCACTCTGACCTCCTACGCTTTCATCTCCATTCATTCCGGACCTGAATTTACTAAAAGGCTAAAGGCCCTGTAAATACTTATCTATCTACAAATACAATTTATTTTCTCTCCCATTCCTACTTCAATCGAATGCGATAAGTTTTGATAGAAGCAAAATAAATAAAAGAGGTTTTTTTGTTGGAACATTAAATCAAAGAATACATTTTAAAAAAACAGTTCGATCTTATTACTCTTTTTTTAAATTAAAAAAAAATTGTATAAAATTGAGTAAAGGATTTCAAGAATTTTTTCCATCCCATTTTATATTCAATATTCAGGCATTTCCGCCACAAGTCTAAATAGGAGTCGACTCTTAGTGCCTCCATCGCAAAAAAAAAGATGGAATTTCATCCTTCCTTCTTTTTCTCACATCAAAAATATAGAAGAAAAGAAAAAAAAATAAAGACCCACCCACAACCTTTCTGATCTCTAAAATGAAGAGATGGACTAAAGAAAAAGATTCCACCAAAGACTTCATGCATCACTTCCGATGATAAATGTGTGCCAATGAAGAGTGCTCCATTCTCAGTTCGTGTAGAAGGGTTATGAGCTTGCAAGAGAAGAAGAGGAAAGAAAAGAGAAGGAAAAAAATCGATATTTACAGAATGGATCCAATGGGTTATGTACGGCATCAATACTCCCTTATAGACTGAAAGAAGGGGAAAAGTAGGCGAGTCGAGTCGAGGATTAATTCGCTTTCCTCTCCGCCTTTTCAATACATGTTTAAATTTCGCTTCATATCCTATTTTAATGGCAAAATCGATAAACGAGGTAAAGTGTTTTCCTAATTTCACCCCAAGAAAACGGCACAAAGCCCATCAGGGGTAAGTATCACTTACTACCTTAACACCTGTTTATTATATGTAAAATAAGGCGCTCTTTGCTATAAATTCGCATCACCATTTTTTTAATCAAATAAAGAAAAATTAAAAGTGTAATAAATAGGACAATAACTTAAAATTTTTTCCATTACCGAAACGTACAATCATTGGCTTATCTCGTCAACCCACCCCTACTAAACTCGTTTTTCGCTACCTGATTGATTAACTAATTAATTAAGTGAAGCAATGTGTACAAGAAACAAAAGCAAACAGCGATGGGTCGCTGAACTACGCAATCCCCGATACATACGCTTCCAGTCTTCTCTCTATAGAATTCTCCAACAGTATTAACAAGCGCCGAGTACCCGAAGGGTTACAATTCCCCTCTATGCAACAATACTTTTTCCTCTAACGAATCCCTTTATACAGTTAATCAATACTAATTCAGTTTTGCTTTCACGAGCTTGAGATAAATCCAAACTTATTTATTTATTAATATAATAATAAATATGCAACTTTTAATTAATTTGAAAACGCCGAATGAAAAATTCGAGAAAAAAGAAAAAAAAATCTTTAAAGGAATTTTACAACCCGAGCTTAATCCATACAAAGTAAAACGTACTCCAAACACGTGCTAAATATGGTGAAATGGAGCAAAACGTGAGTCGTATTGATCATTGAAAATGGGCATTGCGATCATCCGTTGATCCCCGCACCACACACACCCATACCTGGCTGTTCACTCAATAGGAAGAATAGAACATGGAAGAAAGAGAGAAAAGGAAGAGGAAAGTGTTTGATCAGACTATGCTCGAGCCATTCCCATGCAGGCCCAGACCCCATTGGCAAGGCCCTTTCGCCCACGTACCTGCCATTCGAGCACGAGAATTTCTAACTCTATCACCAGAATGCGGCCGTGAGGAAATCAATCGATAAGTTCGTTCGGTCGTTTGCCATAATTCCAATTCCACAAACCCCCTAACGCGTTAACCTTTAATATATGCAATTCGACTGACGCTTCGCTTGCTTTTTGCGCCATAAAAGTAAAAAGAAAAAAAAAACCGGTCGAAAATAAAATGCCACTCATTCATTCTAATCTATTCAATATATCAAAATTATTGATTTTTATTTAAAAATCTTAACCGTTTCATTTTATTTATTTGTTTATTTATTTAATTTAAAAAAAAAGGTTTTATTTACAATTTAACTTGTGAGTATTTTTCTCGCGATGAAGATGGGTAAAGGTTTAATTAAAACAGATGTAAATGGACTCGCAGTTTAATGGTGGAAGCTCACGACAAGAAAGGAAAAAAAGGTGCGGTTAAAAAAGTGTAAGAGAAAACGCAACTATATCACGCACTTCCTCTTTTATTTCCACACCTCAACTTAAATGAGGTGATGGAGCTGCAACATCCCGTGGCTAATGATGACAAACCTAATTTTTCTCGTCTATTCAATTAATTTTTTTGTCTAATCCGAAGCTTTTAAAAAAATACTTTTAAAAAATTTAACTTAACCCATTTCACTTAAAAAAAGATAATAATTATAATAATAAAAATTTCACGTTTTTCATTCCCTTCGATCATCGTTCTTGGTTTTTACTAAGCGAATGAGTAAACGAAGAAAATTTGCGGAAGGGGAAGCAAAGAAACGATCAATCTGTTTGGAATATCAACAAGTGCTGTACCGAGTTGGAATTAAAGCCGAGCATCGCATATATTCAGCCTTAAAACGTAGCCACACATTTCAACCTTTTTTTAATCATTAACTTAACAAATCTCTTTTTTTTTATTTTCTTCCAACAAACCATAAAAATTAAATTTAAAAAATTCTTTTTGACACGATAACATTCATATATTTCCCCATCCATATTTTATAACCACTCGAAATAAAAATACGTAAAAATTATTTCCAAAATTTATCCTTTCTTAACAAATCACAGATGATTCATTAGCGCACGGAAAAAATCACAAAAGAAAATAATAGATTTTTTTTCTTTATTTTTTTAAATACTAAAAAAAAAATTCTTTTGTTTTTACTCAGTTTGCCGTAATCCATTTCTTTATTTTTGCTCACAGTCTGCAAAGATTCTTTTCACATGATTTGATTTAATGGATATCGCCAACCACTACCCCAGCCCCAACCCTCTCACTCCATTTCTTTTTTCAAGACAAAAGGAAGCAAGAAATAAAGCGAGAGAAGGGTAGAAAAAAAATAATAATAAAATCAAAAAAAAATAACATCCAACTATCGAAGCAGAACTTTTCAAGTTTTCAAAGAGAAATTTCAAACTGTGCGCAATGCGCCTCAGCTTTTCTTCAACTGAGCACCAAGCAGGGAAGCTCACTGCAGGGGGTCAATTCGTGGAAGATTAGATCTATTGAATTGCTAATAATTCTCCTAAGTGCCTGCATTGAAAAGCATAATGGATTTGGGCCTCGTTCAAGAGAAATTGCTTTTCTTTTTTCTTAAACTTATATTTTTCTTTTATTTTTTAATATTTTACTTTTAACTTCGGAAATATATTCCTCCATATTTTTCCCGGCTCCAAACAGGAAACGCGTTCCGCGATACCCTCGTCTTATCAAATAGAACAAAAGATTCGAAATTCCTCGTTTCACTCAAATCGCAGTAAACAAACAAACAAATAATTTGCACACACACATAGTGAACATGAACCTCAGATTAATTAAAATGACGTAAAAAAAATGTCATTCAGCATAATAATAAAAGCAAATAACTTTGCTAACAAAACAAAATAAATTAATTTTTTTTAAATAAAATAAATTTTTATTTCCCCGCATAAAAATAAAGTTTCAAGTTTCTCTATAAAAAAAAAAAAAACTTTAAATTTATTACACGCCTGCATCGCAAAAAGAAAAACGTTTGCGTAGTTTCTATGGAGACCCAGAAAAAAAAAGATTATCACATTTCGATACATAGTCACACACTTTTGCGAATACATACAACCATCTTGCGTCTTTCCTTAGGGGCTAAAACAACCATTTTGAAATGTGTGACAGCCTACAAAACGCTGTGCTCATATATATCACGCAACTTAAAGACTCAGATATCATTTGAAGAACGGCTCTTTTCTTTTTATAACACTTTTTTCTTTTTTCCCAATGGGATTTCTTTTCTTTGTAACGATAAACAAATAAAAGAAAACTCGCGTCATCCAAGATTTAAAAAAAAAAATATCCCATAAAAACATTTTTTTATTTTAAATCTTAATCCACGCGACGTGAGATATCATTCTAATTATTTATTACAAATTAATAAATTTATTATTATTTAAAATTTAACAGTGTAGCTTTATCGCATAATAAACTTTTAACCTCTAGCATCCTCACGGGGCGCACACCCAGATAGGATCCTTCACGAAAAAGTAATAATTTCAAATTTTCCAGCAGGTCATATTTCTATTTGCTGTCCAGTGACTGGCAATTCCCCACGCGGCCAAAAAGACTCTGCAGGCACCTGCTGCTCCCTCTTTACAACGTAACCAACGTGCGAACCCCAGTATATTGACTGACACCGACGCCTAGTCTAAAAACGAGGTCCACATACACAATGTTTACTCTGCTGTGGTGACCACCTTAATAAGGCGGGCAGAGGCTCAGTGAGGCGAAGCTGGGGCAAAATCTCCTCCCCCGCAAGACACGTGCAACGATGATGGATCGATCAAACACTGTGCTTTCCCAGCCGCCAGACATAAGCCAACATAGCATTCCCTTACCAAAAATTCCAAAATCCTAATATTATATATATAAACTTAAAAATGTTATTTGTTTTAATTTAATTGTGTGTGGAATTAGTAAAACAATGTCAATATTCTACTAAAAGAAAAGAATAAAAAAAAAAAAATCAGATTTGCCCAAACAAACAAGCGAACCATTCCTAACGTTTTTACTACGTCTTAAATTTTTTTTATCAACTCGAGACTATTGTTGAAAGAAATGAATTCGATTAGAGAAGTTGCTCCAATCAACCGCCCGCTGTCCAAGGACCACAATCAAGAGGAGCAAAACAATATTAAATAAAAAAAATGTTTAAAGAAAATCCTTTTATTGGTTTTTTATTCGCAACAACAACTTTTTACCTACACCCACTTATTTTCTTAGCACTAAAAGACCTAACGAAAAAGAGGTTGGGTCTCGAAGATCAAAGAAAAAAAGAATGTGAGGGATATTGTCTCCCGTACCACATCCTCCCACTTCATTTCCTTGGCCTATTCTTCCGCCTCTTTGGGTAAACAGATCAATCACTTGTCTGTTCCAGGTTTCGGAAGTCGTGGCCTCTAGTCGTGGAGCCATCGTTTCCTCTTAACGTTGCTCCTGGACACTGTCCAAGTTATACCCGAGGGACCTTTTCTTCAGTTTCAACGTTGCGCACTGGACATTGCACGAGGCGCACAACGGGCCTTACAAAATGCAATTTTCCAATCCCAGAAAGTTGCGCAACAAATAAAAACTCGAATGGAAAAGGGACAAAGAGCCAATTCCACGTTTTATTGTGTATAACTTTAAATTAGTATCTTAATAATTTTCCTACAACTACCTTATCGCACTGAGCATTTGGAAGGATGTGCTGGCAGGTGATTTTATTTACCTCTTTATTAGTTCTTACCTGCAAATAAATAAAAAATAATTGTTTTTAGTTAATTTTATTTACAACCTATAAAATATCGCACTTTTGTATGAAATAAAAAGAAAGAAAGAAATAAAGGCTGTGTTTTGTTGATCACGATTCTTTTACCGTACAGCTCTCTGCCAAATGTTGACAGACAGTAGGGGAAGAAGATTATCTCCTCGAGCACACAACGCATGCCAACGTCTGCCCATTAATGGAACCTCTCGGAAATGTGGCATGCAAAAAACTCGGCCATATGACCATTCGACCGTGAAGCAAAAACACATAAGAAATCACATTGCCCCAACTGCTGTCGATGCGACACAACAACTAACCACATTTTTTCCATATAACTTTTTTCCCATCCAAAACATCAAAACAAAGTATTAAATAACATAAACAAACTTTTAGAAATACCATATTTATACCTTTAACCGTTTAAACGAGTCAAATCGCAAAAATTCGATCGACTTTCTATGACCTATTGAGAAATACTACAAAAACAGTTTGATCGCACAATATTTCGCAGACGTGAGTATCGGAAATGCACAAAGGGTTGAAAAGAAAAGTTGAAAAAAATGTATACATAAAAACAAGCCACACAAACCCCAAGTATGACAGGTAGCTTTCACAAACACACCAACGTCGCTTCACTTTCTGGGCTCTTCAGAAACCCATTCGGCATGATCGGAATCACGGCAAAGTAAATCCTCAACTGCCTCTTCCTTCTATTTTCACTGTCGTCTGTATGCAGCCTGATGATGCATTTTTTCTCTTTTCATTCCTTTTACAATTCTAATAAAGTCCCGTCTCTGAAAGCCTGTTGCAAAAGCTCTAAGACCAGCGTCTGGAGACTCATGGTATCGGTGCTTTGCTTCTGTCTCTTTAAAATGCTCTTCTCTCGATCCACATTGCAAAGTGTATTGATCTGTTTCCTTTTATTTTTTTTCATCCCTCCGTTTTTCTTTTCCATTTCTAAAATACTTCTTTCTCAATCTTATATGTTGATTCGTAGTAAGTGCCATTTGCTTACTCTCTCCAGGCGCACCGAACCCACAACTTCATTTAGTCCATTTAGAATAAACATCAATCCTGAACTCAAGACACCGAAAATAGAAAAAAGATTCAACTTCAACTTAAGTATTTTTTTTTGTATTTAAACTAACAAATTTCTATTCTGTTGCAGATTAAATTTTACGAGGGAATTAAAACTCGAAGTAAAAAGAAAAAAAATAACGACCTGAGACCATGACCAAACACAATTCACTGACGTCAAAGGAAAGCAGTCAAATGCACTTTGGCTGCCATTAATTTGCACTGCATTCGTTTGCTAATTGGAAAATGCACTGATCCGTGTTCGATATTTAGAAGAAAAAATTTATTTTTTAACAAAAAAAAATTAAAGAAACTAAAAAATAAAAGAGCATTCGATTGTACTCAAAATCCAGTTGCGGATAAACGAGTTGAGTTGAAGAGAACAAAAAACTGATAAAAACAACAACGTAGGAATTTCCAATTAGACCGAGGCATTGTAAAAGTGCGAGCAAAAGGGTTATCTCATCTCTGCCCCTGTGCTTGGCCTTCTTTATCTTTTTACCTTGTCTCGCCATAAAAATCCACAACCGAGAGAGTATCGCATTTTCCTGTCGCCTCTGTATCACCCTTGACTAACGTGGCATTTTGCCAACGTAACCCAAAGGATTACAATAGCGTCGAGGAAGGCCCGACACGCGGGGTGACTCGCACCAACTTACAAAAACCCTCCAATCAAATTTTCTCCCAATTTTAATAAATGGGAGGACTAACACCCGCATAACCCTACTGCCTTACTAAACCCTTATTTCCGAATCTTCAACGCCCTAACGCCACTATCTTCGTCTCCATCTGGCATCGCTCACTCCGCCTCCTTTTCAAACTTAAAGTCGCAACTTGCAAACGCAGTCACCTCAAGGGCACCGACTTGTGAACTCCGATCGCTTTTTAATATCGAGAAACGAGTCGATAGCAAAACTAAAAGAAATGCCAATGAATATCAAAATTCCATTGGAAATGTTATTGCTTATTTTATTCAATAATAAGTTGGCAGCAATTTAATAAAGGTTAACATTCAATTGCAAATGATATCAATTGCACGAGCGAGGAATATTAATTATAAAGTACTAATTACAGATATCATCTATACACGCATCGAAGATCGCTTACAATTCGAGTGTTGACTATAAAAATAAAAAAAGGAAATTAAATGCTGATTATAGTAAACTAGCCCTTCACCCGTTATATCGAACGCTCAAAGTTATTAATTACATCAATCGACAATCATTAATTTGATAAATTAACTACGTAGGAAAACTCTTTGGTAGTATCACCTTTAAATAAATTTTCCAAAGTAAACTCCATTCATATTCTTTGAAAATTCTTGCATCTTTTTTATCACCTCAATTAATCCTCAAACACGCGTTTACTTTTCGCCTACTTATTTCATAGTGTGTTACACCTCGGGCAATTTAATGTTCAGCCGGATGTGGTAATGGCATGTAGCACATTTGATGGCAGTCGACAGATCACACTTAATGATCTATTACAGCCACCAGGACATCAACATATCGAGCCTAAATAGTGCGATTAATATTTCGCTCATTGGACGACAGCCTGACCACTAATTAACACGTAAGCAATACATATTTTTGAGCAAACAATACTAATAATAATAACAATAAAAACAATAACGCTAAGAGTTGGTGAAACTTGCGACGGTTTAAGACGTCGAAAATTATCGTCCATAAACAGGCAGTCGATGAGAGTGGACCGGCAGCAGGGATCAGTTGCAACTTGAGCAATTGGATATTTCAAAACGACTTCACGTTTCCCTCTCTATTGCTAATGGTATTGGTTAATGGCCTATGCGGAGGTGCACATTGGCCACCTGCTTCTCTTGCTTATTAAATTTCAAAGGAAAAGGAGAAAACTCAACTTACACCTAAACTTCTCTAAATTGATGCAAATTTCAATCAAGAGGTCGGTGCATTTGCTCAGCTGCGACAACTATGATTGCATTTTCCTTCCCTCCCCTTTTCACGAAAAAAAAAGTAATTCGATCACATCGACTACTTTTAAACAAATCCAACCAATTCTTAATTTTATATTTAAAAAAAAAAATTCAAACTTGTATCGCAAACTCGTGCAACTTTAAATCGATAGATAAATGGGGTTGAAAAGAAACACACTTTGCATCAGTCTCTCACCTCCTCTATCCCTTAGCTCCATCCCATTCTAGGGGACTTATCCCTGATTGCATCTACGATCCATCCACCCATCAGGAAACGAAGGCCCTGCAAACAATTTTTTCATTCGAAACCACTCTCACGCTCCACCTTTTGCTTTTCTCCAGGGAGATTTAACCCTTTGCAGCCAGCCAATTTCCCAATATAAATAAAAGCATGTAAAAGTTGAAGCCAAAGAGTTACACCCCTCATCAAATCGCCGTCATGGGACGGTGGACTTAGTCACGAGGACTGGTGTATTTCCATCAAAAGAGACTGCGACGTAGCTCGATGGGGTGGAAAACGCGCGAGTCTTCGACGCCCACTGAATATTAAGCACAACTCGTTATGATTTACGAGATGAGACATCAGCTACAATGAACTAATTATGCAGTCGGAAAAGAGTTGTAAAATTTTTAGAACTTCTTTTGTGTCTCTTACGAGCTAATAGAGTTTAAGTCAAGCCTCAACCCCACCAACGAGCTACGACTTTAAACCGAAGAAATAAAATAAAGACGTAAAATTTAAAAATAAATAAATAAAATTTTCTTTCAACGCAATTTACGCCTCATTATATCGAAAGAAGTTTTTTAAAAAAAAAATAATTATCGAAATCGCATCTTCACTAAGGTCTTTACGTCTCCTCATTAACCACACACTAACACTAAATAACTAACCGTGAGGTTTTCAAACCACCAGAATTGGAAAGCCGAGGGAAGGAAAAGAGGGTTCGAGAAGGAATGGAATGGGGATGTGAGAGTAAGAGAAAGAGACAGACACCGAGGGAAAAGGAGGATGTGCAAGCGCCATAACAAACCGATTCTCCAGCTTATCTGATGGACCAAGAATGGTAATTAGGAAGAATAAATCCCACCATTAAGGGAGGGCGACACGTGCACCCAACAGCTTCCTCGACCAACCTTGGGCGGACCCGATAAGAACGTAAAGGAGACGATGTCGCACTGATAAAGCATCGATTGCCTTCTGGTACTGTAAATATGTCCCACACTCGCTCTGCTCACCCTCACCCAGCACCAATACACACCGAGGGAGTCCACGTGAGCTAGGGATGCTGCGCGGCATTGCAACTGATGTACGACTTTAGTATTACTCTCTCTCTCTCTCGTTCTACCACAACTGCACTACCAAAAAAAAATCATTCAAGCACGGAGATTTTCAGCTCAAAGCTATACTTTTCGCCTTTTCTTTCCTTTTTTATTTTTATTTTTTTTTGGACTCTTCTGTTCTCCTCCTCTTCAGTTATGGCTGTTATTTTTTCCCCTCGTTATTCTTTCTTCTTCGCGAAGAGCAAACTGCTTATTCGTTCAGCAAAAATGGGTGTGTGAAAAGTAATGAAGATAAATCCAAGGTGAAAAGAAAAAAATTATGCGATCGCATACACAATAGAAAAGTATTTAAAAATAATATTTAAAAAAAAGAATAAATTCATTTGCCATGAAAAGAAATATTTAAAAAAAAGTTAATTGTATTTATTTAAAAGTAAATTTTAATTTAAAAAAAAAATAAAAAATAAAATAAAAATTAAACGAGTAAAAACCATCTTTAATTTTGTTAGCGTTTATTTCACAAGTATTACACACCCAAAAGAGGGCAACTTGCCAAATAACGAAACACATCGAAAGCGGTAAATACAGAGTTCCAGCAGATACAAAGAAATAAAGCGGGACGGGAAAAAGGGTTGAGAAAAATGACCAAAATTCATTTATGCGAACACTAAATTCGACATAAGGAAAATTAGAAAACTAGAAATTTAATTTATACTTCAATAAAATAACAGAAAAAATAAAAATAAAAATGGAAAAAAGAATTCGACAAACAAAAAGTTTTCGCCCCGATCCAAGGTCGGCGAGTAAAAAGAGGAGACGCAAACACAGTGATAATTTCAATTGGGAATGACATGCAGACAAATTCCATTGGTGCATGAGGAGGAGGAGAATGGGCCAAGCGAGAAATTCGTTTGTGTGCCAACTCTCATCACATGACCAAACTTTATTCCGATCGCTCCGATCGTTCATTGGTTGCGAGAGGCCAAGCCCAAGGATCGAGTGGATTTCAATTAACTCTGGCGACACTAGCGACTTTGTTTCCTTTGCCGGATTTGCTATTTCCCTCGCTTCTCCTCGACACGAATCGCAATAAATTTTGCTTCTCTCGAATCGCAACTCCACCCCTTCCAACACACCAAACAACTTCTCACAACCGCCATTCATTCAATTAAGTTCGCAACTGTAGAAAAATTCTCACCCTTAAAAAAATTATTTTCCCATTTATTAATTGCTAATATCCATTCAAATTATTTAATTAAACTAAAAGCAAACCCGTCACACTCTTAGCCGATATGCCCTAATTATTTTATCGCCAATCTTATTTATTCCCCATCGCATGTCCGTCATGCAACGCCTCGTAATTGCCCCTTGACTACGTAACTCGACTTCCAATACCAAACCGACTGATCAGCTAAAAACGAAAAACATAAAAATGATTCTCATTTATTATTCACTACTTTTTGACATTAATTTCATGCGCACTTCAGACCTCAGAAAAAATTATTAAAGCATTAATAATTCAGCGAATAATAAACAGTTTGCTTTAATAAAGTTACATGAAAAATGTCTACAGCACTTAGACAAATAGACATCATCAATAGCCTGCAACTAATCAAAATATTTATTGAATAAATACACGTCGCACATCCATATGCGAAATTTAACTCGTGGCAATTTCAATTCCAATATGTTATGCACAGGAAGACTCTGGAAAAACGGTTGGTGGTGGTGGTGGTGGGTGAACGAGTGAGTTTGAGAAGATGCACTTTGAAAATATTGTCTTGTCGCATGTCGTGTAGCGAAAGCGGCGCCATATTGAAAGCACAGCTCTAAGCACAGATGGTGAATTAATATATTAAAATCTAATATCCAACCCAACCACGCTTCTGTGGGAGAGAGCAAATAAACATTCCTTATTTATGTATCTAAAAAAAAATAAAAATAAAAATAGGAGACAAGTTATTTTTCTCATCTTTTTTTCCTTTTTCAATTTTTGTTTCAGCAACTCATAAAGTTGCTCAGCAGCGCAAACTTGGGCTCGGTTTCAATCGAGAAAATACAACAAATGTCTCACGCCGAGGGAAGAAGACATTTGATGGAAGCTGGAGGAGGCGAATGAGTCTCTCGCTCTTCTCTATTGATTGCCGCTGTTTGGATATAAGCTAGGCAGTCATAAAGAGCACAAACTCAACTGCCAGAGCCAGCGTCAAACTCAAACCAACACCAGCAACAGCAGGGAACACTTGCCTCATAGCTTTCCTTCGCAGTCTAATTCCATTAGCTCGAATGAACCAAAGTCTCTTTGGCCGACGACAATATTAAGGCCCAGCCGAAAACTCCTCTGCCACATTAAGATTTCCCTTCTCTTTTTTTTTCTTTTTCCTTCAATGTTTCAATTTGAACAAACTCCCATCTATGATGTTTGATAAAAGAAAAGAAAAAAAAAAGTAAAAACCAGAAAAACAAGAGAGAAACAACTTTTTTGTTTTCTTTCTATAAAAGTAAACATGCATTAGCTTCTAGTCAAACATTCTTTTAAATATTTTAAGCGGACCATCTATCTCTTATAAACAGAAACATTATTATTAATTCAGTCCCCTTCTTTTATAAATAGATTTGTATTCTATTTGAAATAAAATTTTATTTATCTTTTAACAATCGCAGTAAAGTTCGAGTAACTTTTTACATTCGTTCGATGCATGTCCCTAAAGAAATTATATAAAAAAAAAATTTAACAAAACTCAAACTAAAATTATGTGCTTTAAGGTTGAAAGTGAATACATTCACTAGCCAATTATATGAAAGAAGAAGACCCAGAGTCGTAACTTAATCCTCTGACTGACCCAACCTCATCATTCAGCCGAGGGAATTTTACGTTTCATTTGCGAAAGAGAGTGACAAGTCTGTTTGGGAGAAAAAAAAATTGAATTTCAAACGTGTTTTACATGTCAGTCATTCAATTGTGTGTGTCACTTAACATTTGAGCTAATCCATTTGCCGGCACATTCTGCCAATTTGTTTGGACTCTTAATCCTTGCCTGAAGCGGACCAATGTGGTGCTCATTAAGCGGGGCGTTCAATCCTCGTCTACCGACCCAAGCTTCGCGAGGAAATGCTTTTCACTCTGCGACTAATCATGCTGGAGTGATCCAATGATTTTTAATGGTTAATTGGACTCAAGATTCTGTCTGCACTCTAAAGAGCGTTTCACCAACGGGGGAAAACGCCAAGTGTCGAGTAATTAAAGACGTGTAACTATTTAACTAAAGCTCGTTCTCACTCGATGAATGAAAATTAATTCATTATTGCACTGCTATAATGAGTTCTAATCACTCAAATTACCATTACTCTTTTACCTCATTCCCATAATACCGTCATGTGCCGTCGTTCGCCCTGTACCTTGCAAAAGACTAATAGAGCGAGTTGGCAACATTGCGCGAATTTTCATTTCATTCCCAATAACGACGTCGAAACGTAATTCCGTTCGAAAAGTATCAGAAAATTCTCACGAATCACTCGTTCGAGCCATTATTTAATCAATCCAAGCTGGAGACGGCAACACTATATAAACTCCCGCTTCATCAATTTTCTACGCTCAACCTCATTGCGAGAATTTGTTGTTTCAACATAAGCATCTGCCCCTTTTTCCCGTCCCGACTTCCATGTTCAGACGAGAGGAACAAATTGAGATATAGAATCCTCTGTCATTCCTCGTGGCTCGTGCATATTAATTGCACACATTACGTAAACGAATTGCCAAAATCACCAATACTCTGTAAACAATTTCAAACAACCTCATCTATTTTATAATTTTCTTCTTCGTAGCAAATTCGCATCGTGACGTCGTAAGACAGAAGATTCGTATCCGAGGAGTCGATTAAGCGAGAGTCTTGGCTTAACCTATTGGCCAAGAGTTAGAAAACAAGGGTCTGTAAACAAAGACTTTCTTCCAGTCTTTTGGGAAAACGGTTTTAAAACCCTTTATGGGTACCTTTTCCTTTTCCGAGTGTTTATATGGGTGTGCGCATGGCGTGACCTTCGTCGTCACGTACGTTATGGCATTTTGCCATTTCTCAAAGGCGAACCGAACCTAAACAAAGTTGAGCAACTGCACTTAATTATGAGGGGAAACTGCAACGAGGTCAACGACGACGACGAGATGACTCTCTCATCACATTCTTCTCAGATTACTTACTTCTCCACTACTTTATATTACCCATCCAATACAGATAGATAGCGGATGGCCCACCAACCGAGTACAAATTATAGTGGTCAAACCTATCAACCATCACCTCTTAAGATCCGTCCCCGGCCAATTTGTTTGGCCTAGAGGGGCTATTTGGTCTGGTCATTTCACCTACGTTTCCCCTGATGAAAGAGACATGAGCATTGGCGCCCGCGTGCTGTCGTTTAGGCCCGCTCATCGAGGCCCTATCGCCGATTGCCAGTAATCGGTGTGGGCTCCTTAATCACGAGAAACCGGCCGCAATCAAACCTATACGCCCATTGCCCACATCACGCACTTCTCGCTCGAACGTGATGAGGACATTTGCTTGAGTCGCGGCACTCGTTCGTCCTCCAACTGCCAACGCCTTCTGCCCCTGCAAACAGTCGCATCATACCCTTTTTTCCAAACCGCCTTTATTTTTCTCGCTCGCCAACACTTTCAAAGCCAGTCTGAGTGGCCCTTCAACTTCCAAGTAGCAAAGGGATCAGGTGGAAAAAAGGGAAAAAAAATCAAGATTGAGTCTCAATCCTGCGTAATGATAGGTGCGTACAACAATTCCTCTACACAGAGACCACCAATCTCTTGTACTCTCTCTCTCTCTCTCGTACAACTTTCTTCTCATCCTTAAAACCTCCGAGTCTAATGCTCCTCTTCTCGCCTTGTTCACCATCCAAACTTTGTTCGATGTGATTCACTGCTATTGCTTTCATCTTTTTTCTTCTCTTGCAACTGGCAGATTGGACAATGCCAGACTTTGGCAACAGATTATTGATTTGAAGAATAAATAATTCAATTGGTATTTCTAACTTGATCTCGTTTCTAAAAACACCATCCGTACAAAATACTCATAGACAGAGTCACGTGCGCCACTCTGACTTGACCGTTGAGAACACACCTTTTATCAATCGAATAAAGTCAGTTCATTTGGAGCCTTTTCTTTTTTCCTAATCGACACACGTCCAACCAACACTTCCGATGCCGAGATCCAGACATGTCACGCAGGTTCTTGCCTCGCGCAGCAAATAATGGCTCTTCCCTCATAACATACCCAACTCACACAACCGAAAAAAAAAGTATAAATACACTGCTATAAAAGAAATAAAAAAGCCAAGAAAAATCAGAGCCAAAAGACCCATGCAGCACTAAACCACAATTAAAAAGAGTAGGGGAAAAAACAATTACACCATTGAATGCTCACTATGGCGCAATTTAACGAAACTGGTCAATTTTTCCCAAAGTCCCCATCAAATCTAATTTCCTGCATTGTCCATTGGAAAATCCGCGTGAAGCCGTAGACTTCTTAGAGACGGGCTCACGAGACTCTTTGCATCGCCCTGTGACCGCAAGCATCCAAGTCACGTGACCCAATGACCTCCTCCCAGTAAGCGGATGCCTGAAACCCATCTGCACACTGCCTGATAACACCTGTCATACCACGAGACCTCTTTCGCGCAAATAAGATTCCCTCAAACGTATATACACACTATTTCCCTACCCCCCCCCTTCCTTCCCTCAACCCCATTCCATTCAACCGTAAAATATACCCCGAGACACTCTCTAACCTCGAAAGGATTACATATCCACAAGATACGATTCACGAAAAACACGCTTTTTTCCCATTGCAAAATAATAAATAAAAAGAAATAAGTAAATCAGAAATTCGAGAATTGAATTAAATGACAAGACATCCAAATTCTTAAGCAGATTCAATTCTTACTTTGAATCTCTAGCCTTTTACGTGTCAGGTGGCACTTCCATGACCTCTGAGACCAACGTCCCCTTTCAAATCCTCCGTGCCAAACCTTTTAAATCCGTAAAGAAGTAAAGCGAACGATAACAAGTGGAACACGCGATCGTCAAGGAAACGGATGCAAAAATAAGTGCGATACTACTCGAATAAAGGACGAAAACTAACAAACAAAAACAAAATAAAAGATTTTGCAAAAAGAAATTTTTTTTAAAAAAAAGATGTGAGTGATAAATAAATGGCATTAATCATAGGACCCTTTTGGGAAATTTAATTTAAAAGGTTGAGTTTATATGTTTGATATGTCAGGTGAAGTGAATTTTTGTAGTCGATATATCTTTGGCTGGGTCTCATGTTGAGCAGTATCGTGACAAATCAAGTAAGACGTTTACAACACCAACTCAACTTTACGTTTTATTGAAGTTAAGGCTGACGTTTTACGAGGCGAACTTACAAGCTCCTAGCTTGAATAAATAATCTTTCGTGCTTGCAAAATGCCCTCATAAACGTCGCTTGAATAGAAACACAAAACAGACCTACAGCAAACTATTCAATATATACCATTTACTTATACACTCTAGTGACAAAATCAAAATTTAATACATTTTACGAGTCACACTAGCAGTGTGTCACTTTCAACTTCTAACGAGTCCAATTATTTATCCGATTGAATAAGCATCATAAATGGACTTTAAAATATAAACTCTATTTTTTTTATCGCAAAAAACTGTGCAATTTAAAAATTTATGACCAAATAGTTTCAATCTGGAAATAAAAAACAGTTCAAATCCCAACTTTTGATTTCCAATTTCCTCTCGAGAAAAAAAAAATAGATAAAAAAGAAACTTTTTATTTTCATATTGTCTTATATTTGCATTCGTGATCCGAGTCATCTTTTGCAAAAAAAAAAAAAATGAGAAAAAAGGAACAAAATTCATGACTCTCCAGCCAGTTTTGGAGACAAAAACAAGGCGAGACCGTAAGACAAAATTCTATCAGTAAAGGCTTTAGTCAGATCTTCGGTCTGTCGCATCTCATCTCCTGTTATGGCCAAAAGAAGCCCACACACCAAAATCCCAAAGCGTTGCTTCGGTCCATTCCTCGTCCCTTCAGTCTCCATGGCCGCAAAGGCGATTTGATCTGGACGAAGGGAACGGGGATCGTAAGGCATTGGGACTACGCTTCGAGGGTCTCTCAACAAAAAAAATTTCTAAAAAAGAACGAGAAGAACACTTTATCGAAACTATATTTGCTGATAAAGTTTGCTAAAAAACTGAATGTAACAAAAAAAAAACGAATAAAATTCATTTATAAAAAAAAAAAAAAAAAATTTAATAAAAATAATTTCATTTTCATAAAATTTCCTTTTGTTTAAAGCCAAAGAAACCACAAAATAAAAGAAAATCAAATATCGATCGATCCGTATTTTAATTACCAAAACAATAAAGCATTTATCGATCGTAAACACCTTATTTCGTATTTAATTTCAATGCATTTAACAGCAAAAACTCAACTTTTCTCTTCCCCTTATGAAAAGCAAAAAAAAAAAAAAAAAACTTTCCGTTTCAATCAACGCCATCTTGCTTGAGAAGTTGTCTTTATCACGCTTTGGTGCACAACATTGGTGGGATGGATGCAAAAGCATTGCCGTTCTTCGTTCTTAGTTCTCCCCCATTGGTTTGCATCGGTTCCTTTGCTTTGGGATCTTCATTTTCTTCAGGGACCAAGCGTTTCCCGACGCCAAAAGAGCAGTCTTATTCCGATCTTTCTGCTCAGCTGATTCGCAGCCAGTGGAGCAACGGCTGAGAGAGATGGAGAAACAAAAAAGAAAAAGGAAGTGGAAAAGGAAAAGCGAGAGAAAAAGCGAGAGTAGAACTAGAAAAAAAAATCCGCTCAGGTGCCTTGTCTTTAGTTTGTGAACGCGGGGCTATTTTTTCTGCTTCGAATGTCAATTGGAAAAGCAAGTATTGACATAGTCCCCTCCCTAGCTGCCGTACAATTGCACGAGTAGCGAAATATCAACACTCAACTCACTTCAGGTGTGTGTACCGTGGGGTGAATCTGGCAGCCGTTGACACGAAAAAAAAGTAGTAAAAGAAGGGGAATTACCTTCAACCTGATTGCCTCACAAATACCTTTAACAGTTTGTTTTTCCCTTCTTTTTTTTCCACTTATAAAATAAAAATATCCAAACTCTAATAGAAAATAAATGACATTTACAATAAATTAGAGGTCGTAAATTTACTTTTTTTTCAAAATTATAATTTGTGCGTAAAATATCAATTTATGCGTGTTTCCCATTACGATAACTCGGCTATTTCTTGCCCGAGCAAACCACTAACACAGTATCGTAACTCATAAACCTATTATAAACGTACTTTATATTTTATGTACTTTTGTAGCATACGCGGCGTCGCTCATAAAACTTTTTTTTAAAATGTCAAGTTATTCCATTCTCCATTTTTTTCTTTACGAACCGAGCCATTATTCTCAATTATGCCAACCGTTCTATTAACATATATACAAGTGCGGTAAGAGGTCAACTCGGAAAAGGGCAATAGTCTAGAATTCTCAGTCACCGACGAAGAAAGATATAATTAAAATACTAATGGCACCGAATTTACGAATTTAAGCGCAACAGCAATAATTTTGAAAAAAAAAAAAAATTGACAAGAAAAAGGAAGAAGCTGGTGATGAAGAGAAAAAAAGTCTTTAAAGCTCGGAGTAACAACGAGCGATTGTTGTTACACCGGAGGAATTGGTTGAAGAGGAGGATCTTAATCCTGTTGTTTAGCATATTTCCCCTTGCTCATATACGAGTTGAGGTCACCCCTTTGAATCCCAGACACGCACATGCAAACGGCTTTTCTCCTATTCCTCAAAACTCCTCCTCCTTTTCTTTCTTTTTCTTATTGATTTTCCTCCAACCAAGTAAGAGAATCGCCTAATCTGCCATTTTGCATGCACGGCTTGCCATGCCTTGTTTACAGATACTGATCAACACAATAATCTCCAAAGCACGAGGACAAAGAAAGATTTAAGGAGAAAAAAAATATTGAACAAACACGAAAAACAGTTTGATCAATCAGTTCAAATAAGTATCAGAATTGAAAAATAATAGAATTAAAAAATGGAAAAAAAAAATTGAACAATTTTTTTTTTGTTTCTTAGAACTCAATTAATTTATTTCCCAAAATGCATCGCTTCACGCTCCCCGACAATTATTCCAGGCAAACTTGCCATCCTCATAAATCGCTCATAAAGTTCCAATCTCTTTCCTTTCACAAAACTAACAAAAAAGGAAAAAAGGAAAAAAGAAAAAAAAATCTCTATTATTTTCATCTCACCAATGCCCATTTGGCGAGGCGAGATATTTCCAATATCGCACTCTTTCCTCCAATCAAAAGGGTTGAAGGAAGAGAGGTAAAGGAGGCGATAAATAATGACGATGTCCTACCGAGTCCAAATCGCCATCGGGATATTGATTTGGCTCCCGCAAGCGCCAGACTATCCCGCCTCTGCCCACGCACGCTCGCAGTCCATCAGCAAAATGGGAGTCGTCACGTGCCTCACCTGCTGACAACTGAGGGAGGAAAAGGCAAAATACATTTTCCATCAAACACCATTTTTCTCTATTTATCAATTTCCTTTTGGATATAATTTCGGTTAATAAATTTTTTTTCCAATTTTTTCCAGTTTGAGAATCAATAGATGGCAGCACCCGAATATGAAATTTATTAATTTTAAATTTTATTCTTCTCGCTCATTATAAGCCAATTTAAGGTATAAAAAAATAATTTTTCTGTTTATAAAAATCAGATTAGAAATAATTATTCAGCAAGATGCAGTTAATTCAAAAAAAAACTGAATAAAAAAAATATTAAATCCCAGTTTGTTGCATCTCTTAAACGGTCGTCACATTTTTTATTTATTTTCCAACATAAGAGGATTTGATGGAAAGACAAACGAACTCAATGGCAAATTCTATAATAGGATATAAAATGTCAATCATCAACCAAGTAAAGCACCATTTTCTTGGCAATTTTATTTGAGTAGAAAAAAAAAACAGTCACTAAATATTCAGGTGCACGATTGTACCTAAGAGGAAAAATATGGCCAAAGACAAAAGACGGTAGCAACATATTGATCAAGGCTCGTGAGGATAATAAAAATAGGCAAAAACCAGGAATGGTGGCGAACACGAGTCCGCCAGGGACAAATGGGACACAGCTGAGCGACCACGCCAGAAGCAACGGATGGCGGACCAATTTTTTTTTTTTTCATTTTTATTTCTGTTTTTAAAACAAAAGGAAAAACGGAAAAAAAATCTATAGATGATATGCCAAGCTCGTGTTGCACATCCATACTATAATTTCATTAAATTACCTTTTCACATTTTTTTTCCCTCTACTAACGTAGATCGAAACATTTACATTTTTCAAACGTTAATAAAACAAGCCTTAGCACTCACTCCTCTCTTTCATGTCGCCTCTACTTCGCAATCTTATTTTCCTTTCTTCTTCTCTCCTTATGTAGAAACACAAAATCAAATCATTTTGACAATAGCTCACAGCTCAAACGTCAAAACTCCTTAATCCATCTCTTCTTTACGAAATATTAACTCGAAAATTTAGTTTTATGTCAATAGCCCTATACAAATTTACAAATTTTTATACTTAAAATAGCATACAGCAAATTACTGAATAGAATTTTGCCGTGAGAAAAGCTTTGGTTTTAAGTGCGTGTTGCATTGGATGTTACTTTCCACTGGATTTGTTTGAAATGTGAGAAATTTAATTACGAGCCAATGGGCAAATGGATGGGAAAACAGTGCAGAGGACACGGGCATCAGGGTTCTGTCGCTCACTGCAGAAGCCTGCAGTAACAAAGGTAGGCCGTGCAAAATTAATTTAGAGCGGGGACACAAACAACACGACGTTCTGTAGCTCTTACTCGCCTTATTCCGTCTCTCAGTCGCTCGCACTCAGCGGGATCTCCCGAGAATTGAAACCCCCTTCAGGCCAGAAAATGCATTTTACTTTTATTCGCCTACATTTTTGAACAAACTAATTTCCAGTTGGCAACAACGTCGATGACAGCGACCAACTGTTTCGCGTATAAAAGGAACCCAAAGGCATGAGGAGTCTCGTTCGCTGCCAAAGAGCAAGGGGTAAAGAAAACTCTCGGCTTCATTATCTATTCATGAATAGTGAAATCCTTTCTATTCTTTCCGTCCAACTCCTTTCATCATCGCCTGCAAGAATCATCAACACACAACACAACTTCGAAGCAAAGGTCAACCGCGACACAATTAAGTGGATAAATGCATTTTTATCTATTTTTTTGTTTTATATTTTTTTCTTCTTTTTCAATGGCTTTGTTGCTTTTGAACCGACCATTCGCTCGTATCCCGTCTCCGCTTTCTTGTTCCGGTGTATTGGCTTTGCAAATATTTTGATGGTGACTAATTTAAACAAATTGACTAATTGGATTAGAATGTAATTCGATTAGGACTAGCAAAGGAAGGTTGAGGGTGGCAGCGAACGAAGTCTCTTAACCGAATAACTGCCGTCACTAATTGATGGTTTCCACGTGGACGTAACTGCATTAAGGCGCCGAGGGAAGAAAACGCATCAAAAAGGTTTCGCGTCAAGATGGTCAACAAGACTTAAGGTCAAGTGCAGCCAACTTCCAGTTACCCAGATAAAATTACGAGAATTTTGGCTTTAAATCGATTTTCCAAATCAATAAAAATCATTTAAAAAATATATATACATTTTTACATTTTTAACATTATTTTAAACATTAGTTAAAACCACAACTAAACAAGATAAATGTTTAAATCTGATTTTTGACGTCACATTAGCTCGTGTTTGCGCAGCGTTAGGAGATTGGAGTTAGAGCAGCGTAGCCAAACCCTCGACCAAAGTCGACTGAAATCTCAAAGCCAAACAAGACCTCTCTTAGACACACAAAAGCCTAACGGATTTGTTACAACTGACCGATGAACCAGAAGCTGCACGTAACCCACCAATTTTCGCGCAATCCTCTGCTCCATTTATTTCCGCATGTCCATTACAATAACTTGGTTTTAAATCGAAGTGTTCCTTCATCATTAAAGCAAAGAAATATGACGCTAATATGAACTGCAGGGTAGTAGCTGCGACTCGTCTCCTTCCAGTACCCAAGTTCAGACAAGCGAGAGGTCAGAGCGAATCAACATGGAGACCTCCCTCACCAGAAAATGGAATCAATACACGGCTCTCACATTCGCCACGTGACCCGCTCCAACACGCACCGCCACACACCAAACATTCAATATCGCATGGCGACCCCTCACTCGCACACTCGCATATACATATCGAATGGAATGATCCAGGAGATTTCCATGGAAAAATGCTGCTCTGTCTACTACCGATCATCCTTGAGTGCATTTGTCCATTTGCACTTACAGTATACATCAATATCTTTTTATAATCCAAAAAGATTACAATTTTCAATATTTTTTTTTTAAATAAAAAAATTTTTCTATTTTAAAAAAAAATGAAAAAAGTAGTCATTTTCAATTCTAAACCGCTGTCTCTTTTTGTGCCACCGTCCCTAGTTGGACCAACTCAATTTTCTCGGCCAATCCTCACTATAGGCGGCAAGGGAAGAAATTCTAAGCTCGTTAAGGGAAGAAGCAAGTGTGTGAAAAGAAGCCACAACGACCTTTTCTACACACCCATCATCACTTCTCTCCATCCTCTTTTCTTCTGACCCCGAACGTACGAGAACCCTAGATTCGGTTAGAATAAAACTGCATTCGCAATACGTTTGATTGTGTAGGCCAATCAAAGGTTTAAACAATGGAGTTGGACTTTTTCAATTTAAAATTTTCTTTTATTTTATTTATTTTACGATAAATTGAAAAATAAAAATTTTCCTCTGCCCATTTATTTCGTCCATATCTAAAAGCAGGAAAAAGATTTTTTTTTTTTCTTCAATGTCTACGAAATCATTCGGACAAACAACTTCGAGTACACATTCTAAGGTACGTATACGAAAGAGAAAAAAAAATCTTTCTATCTTTCGTTTTCCGGATGCAGGATTCGATAAGAGGTAGTGGTGCATGTGAGTTAAAGGAAAAAAGTGAAAAAGAAAAGGGTGAGGGGAGGAAAAAAGAGGGAAAAAGGTTTTCCATTTCGTCCCTTGATCTGGCAGGGCAATACAATGCATACACTTAAGCTATATAAACGAAAAAAGTCTAAAGTCAGCAGATGTATTCTACATTTGAACGTTTGAAAATGATTTTAAAAATATAATTAAAAAAAATACATTTAAAGTCCATTTATTAAAAGAGTAAAAAAAAAAAAAATATTTTTTTTTATTTACTAAACCTCATTTCAGCTTCGATTGTGTATATAAAGATTATTGATCACATCCTATGGTTCACTGACAAAATTCTCTGAAATACAATAGCTCAGGGTCAACTAAAAACGAGGCAACACAAAGAAAACCAATCTAGGATACGGCGCACACATTTCTCTTTCACTCCTTTCGTTTATTTTGTTGCTAAACTCGGCTCGAAAATTCCCAAACTTCAATTTGAGCGTACAATTTTCTAGGAGAAAAAGAAAAAATCCACATTTTACCTGTCACACACGTGAAACAGTTCCGGTTTTTTTTTTAAAAAAAAAAATCCAAACACAAACTAAAAAAAAAAATTCGAACGTCAAAATAAAGGAATCGAAATTGACATTTAGCTACATAAAAAATGAATAAATGTTATTTAAATACTTTACCATCTAGTAAATGTTCGACACATTGATGCATAAACGCACTCGCGCACAAACACACAAATTATGCACTCCAAGTGCGTAATAGATTTCCTTAAGATGAAAAAAAAAGAAAAAAAATTGAAAATTGCTATTGCAATATGTGAAGTGACTTGTCCTCATTTCCCACAGTTCTTCCCAATCACAAACGAAAATAATTAAAAATCATACATGCGTTAAGTGGCTGTGCTTCATTCAATTCAGCCGCGATTTACTCGCAAAAAGACGCTTCTGTTCCCTAACAGAATCAATTTCCACGTAGTTATTCTAAATACCAGCATTTACTTATTTATTTAAAAAAAATATAATGAAATAAATGCTTTTAACGAGCAACTAATCAGCATTTAACGCATTTATAAGCTTTATCAACATATCTATCTTTAAACTGGAAGCGGCCATTTTAGTTAAGGCTAATGACATGATTGTCGAGTGAATCGCTTTATGCATAATCACACACACTGCTTCAAGGCACAATTGCGAAACGGCGGTCAAATCCTGTACAACTTGTATCTTTTAGTGGTCACTCGTAATTACGATGCTATCTACAAACAGACCTATTATTTTATCCATTTAGAAACAAAAATTAAAAAACAAAAAAAAAATTTAAAAAAATGAAATAAAAAATAAAAAAAATTTTTTTTTACCAAAATAAAGTGCGATCTATTCCCAAACGTCTCAAGAATCTAATCACTTAACTTTTAAAGTAAATAAAAAAAGTAAAGTAAAATTGCCAGCCTCGCCTCTTATCACAAACATCCTGATTATCTGTGACGACAATTCTGTCGACGATTGGTTCCTTCGCAGCAATTCCAACTCATCTCCTAATTACAATGCAGACTTTGAACAACCAATCACTGCTACTTGGTCCTGAATTTCAGTCCAGAAAAATAAGCATAAAAAATATAAACGAATTTCGATCACATCGTCTTCGTCAGTTGAAAATTATAAGAGCCTTTCTCTCCCTTAACTGTTAGCGCAATCAAAATACACTTGAGAATTCATCAACAACGGATAAACACACTCGAAAGATTTCTTTGTTTTTTAAATTTTCTCCTTAAATTATGTTTTTTTTTTCCATTTTATTTTTCCCCCAAACTCGCTCGGTAAACAAACCGAATTTTGAATTTGCTTCGCTGAAAAGCCGCAGACGTCAATCGGGTTGGTGGCAGATCTCTCGACTAATCCCGCTTCGGATACCCAAAAGCTTCTGTAGCGGAGAGAGGAACTAACGCACAACTTACAAGAGGGTGTAGCGAGAGAAAGGCCAAGAAAATCCGCGCGGATCCGAGTGTCTCAGTGCGCCATTCGATACGGAGGAATTAGGGACGAATACCCAATTAACCGACATCGATATCCGACATGAAGGGCTGGGAAATTACAAGGAGAAAATAAGAAAAAAAAATTAAAATTTGATAGATCGAGATGAAAGAATAAATGTTTAAAGTACATTTTACTTATTAAAAAAAAAAGAAGTTTACACTCGAACTCAGATTGAGAGCGGATCTGTCAGTGTTTGAATAAATGTAATCCATCTGAATGTTTAAAAGAGACGAAGAAGAAAAAGGAAACGCCAAGAGGAGAAAGTGTTTGCCGATTGTATTACAAAGAAGGAGAGGAAGTATTCTTCAAACACTTATTTGATGGTGAAAAAAGAAGAAATTCCCTTCACTCCCCTCACACTCACTCTCGCCACTTACTATCGTTCAGGTTCAGTCTTTTGCGGAGTTTACATCTGCGAGGCATCGCGAAACCCAAGAAACTGGGTAAAAGCGAACGATTGGTTCGAGTGGCAGAAACACAACACCGATACACACCTGGTTTAAATAATCAAATACACGTGTCACTCACCGCCTCTTAAAATGGAGAAGTCAATTGAAAAGTGAGCAAATTGAAGTCAAGAATAAAACAAAATCAAATAAACGCCCATTGCTTGTCACATGCTAAAGTCTCCAAGCACCAATTCCTTTTAAAAAAATAATACATTAGTTGAAGAAACGAGCATTTTACTCTGTACTTTTATCCAATATTTTCTTTGGAATGCCTCTTTTACCCAATGCGCATCTTAAAAAAAGAAGGTAACCTCCATGGGACTAATGGGGTTGGCGGTCAGCCAAAAGAATGTTTTGGGGCCCTCTAGTCAACCCCATCCTTCTAACTCTCTTATCTACATATTGGGTCCTCACTAAAATCCTGGGTCAAGCCAGAAGACTGACCTCAGGCGGGAGAAAATGCTACTAACATCGAGTGAGTCGCACTGTCAACATTCGAAAACTTTTTTTTATTCCAAAAATACTTTAGTTAAAAAAAGTTAAAAGACGAAGTAGCATTTCCTATCGATTTGACTGTGCTAATTTACATATTTTTATTTTTTTTAAAAAAAGAAAAAAGTTAGTTTCATGCTGCATTAGATATTCTTTAAGCGAATTGTGTAAATTGCTGAAAATACGTATGCTCAGACTGTTTTTCCATTCCTAACACAATAGAAAACAATTGCAAAAACATAACCACATTCAATACATCTGCTCACTCTGCTATCTCCTCGACATACAGAAAGGGAGAAAAATTTGTAAGGGTTGGGAAAGGAGCAGCCGCACCTGCAATGGATGGGCTCTACACTGGCCGTTATTCATGAGAGAGAGGGGAAAAAGTGGCGCAAACAAAGTGCCAAAAATCGCTTGATTTCTATGCTAATAATTAAAATTTTCATTTTTATAGCCTCTTACAACCCATTCCGATAACCACTCATACCGCATTAATTCCATCCATGGGCATTCGATCAGATTATATTCTCGACCACGCTTTTAAATCAATCCAGCATATTACGTATTGCCATCCAAATACAACGACAAAATTCTCATAGAATAGATTAACACCAGATTCAATATCGACTCGGCGCCCTTCTCCACTCATTTCATATTTGACGCACGTAAAAGCCGCGAGATTCGGCGAATTAAAAGGGTACTAGTGCATTTCGATTGAAAGTGATACTCGACACGAATGATAACAGTCAACAACTTTAAAACTCAACACTCGCATTTAATACAACAAATGTAAATAAACGTTTACGTATCATTCCTTCATGTTATATTCACAAGTTTTCCCCGTCAAAAATATATATGTTAATGCCATGCGCATCCCTTTCAATCACAACTCGCTTCAAAATATCAAAGCTCGTTGAGTTGGAAATATCTCGTAAGACACGTCATTGATATCCAGAACCGTACAAAAATACTATGAGAAAAAAAACTCCAAAATTCGAATTTAATAACTGAAAAAGAGAAACCAATCATTTCTTCAGCCCACCTCAATAAGTTTCTATTACATAAATATATATAAAACAGAAAAACGAGTCTAATATTTATTTTCGTTCATCCATTTCCTCTAAATTTTTTTTTCTTTTCATCAGAACCCCAAAATCACACTTTTAGCCGCATATCGCAAACTGTACTTTAAAGACAGATTTCAATTTCATCCAATTTTCTTTGGCTTCGCAGCTCAGCCTTGTCTATATGCTTCAAGCTTTCGGCCTTGTGAAAAAGGCAATTTCACACTAAATAACTCCTAATATACTTGATTCCCACCGTAAAGGTAATAAGAAGATGACGACATCCACCGAAACCGTTTTGGACTTGACGATGGTTATGGCAAGAATCCGCTTCGGCTTATACGCTACTGTCTCATCTCGAAAAAAAAAAAAAACCTCATTATGACGACAAACTCAATGTCTGCCTAATGAGTTAAGCGACCCCGAGCCTAGGTTTTTCATTATATTTCATTTCCTTCCATCTCTTCCCAAAATTTAATGTAATGGAGGATAATGTGCCACGTCTGCCATTAAAGATCCCGGCCGATGAAGTGAATTAGGAAGGGGATAACAATTTTCTTTTCTTTTTTCGCTTCTTTTCACTAAATTTCATCTTTTAATACTTTTCACATCATTGAATTTTTTATTTCTTTTCTTATCAGTTTTTATTTATTTTTTTTTAAAAAAATCAAGTAAATTAATTCGTCTGATATTTTTTCTTCGCGGAATAAAATTCTCATCAAGGTAATCAGAAACTAAGAAAATAAAAAATAAAAATAAAAATAGAAAAACCTAATGCGCCTATTGGGAACCGGTCACTCGCCACCACCTTCGAATGGCCACATCAGAAGCAACCCCAAGACCGATCGACTGCATATAAATAATTTTTATAGCAAAAACATTTTTTGCAATCAATCTCAATTTAAAAAAAATTTTTTTTCGAATAAAAGCAAATTTTGACTGCTATTCAATTCATTACCAAAGAAGAGTGAAGAAAAAGTGATGTAAAAATACTTAAAACAGAAATAAAAGGAAAATCTAGCGACCAATTCCATTTTGCCAATCTGCTCGTAAAGCTAAAAGCTTAATAATTTTCGTGCATAGTCTCGAATCAACTTACAAACACATGTTTACTGAGCAAAATGTTCATTCGAGCTCAGTCGTAAATGAAGTCGCTTCTAAGGCAGTGCGAAGATCGTAACAAAACCAGTCTCCATTACCACCCAAATTGGTTCATTGAGCGAAGACGACTTTCTTTCACTATCTAAGTATGTTCGAGTCGCACTCCGCCTTCTTTTACCCTTTCCTTCGAACTGTGCCGAGCGCAAGTTTATTCGAACGATCGAGCTAAGACTCGTTCGGGCTACCAATTTGCCCGGCACGCCGTGCAGGCAAGCTCGCCAGCAGGCGGTCAATTTGTAAAGTCATCAAGAATCTAAAGGATATTCAATTCAGCACTCGAATCCAATTAATGTATCTTTTTTCACCACTACTCAAACACGTGTTTCAACTAATCTCACATTTTTTTCTTTAACACTTTTTATATAACAAGTTCGTTGCTCCACATTACGCCACACTAAAAAAAATAATTTTTTTCCATACAAATTAATAAAATAAAAAATAATAAATTGGAATTACATTTCCAGATATTGCCCGATGTTAATTTGAGTGGTGACGAGCCATACACGACGATTTCTCGACGCCACCAGGCAGCTTAAAATTCATTAAGAAACCCCAGATTAAGACGAAAAGGAAAAGAAGTGACGAAAAAGAAAAATGAGGAATCGGAAAGCAAAAGAAGGGAGGACGACGAGAAGTAGGAGGTGGAGAAGGTTGAGCTGCTTATAATTAAAGGGATCATTTTTCCTTTTTCCATCTTTCCGCATTTCTTTCGTGCAATGAAATAAGAAAACAGCTTGCAGCCTACTTAAATTCCTCTTCTCTTGATTATTATTTAGCGAACAAAATCCCAAACCCAAACGCCTTAATGATTTTTGCCACACACACACAGAACAGCGACAAATTGTAAAGTATAATGAATGGAACCGGAGAAAAAAACGCATAAAACAAAACGCATTAACTCAGTCGACCGTAGAATAAGGGACAATCCTCGCCAAACAAAACAAATGCACAACCCAAAGCTGACTACTAAGTAGAGACTCGAGCCAATTGGTTTAAATGAAAAAAATAAAAGATATATGCAATGAAAAATAAAAATTTAAAAATTCCTTTCCCACACACCGAAGAACAATAAATAAAAATTTTCACGCACACATGATCACGTGGACGAGAGAAAAAAAAAAGCATTTTTTAAAAAATATTCCGTTTTACACTCGCGTTTTGCGAGATAAGAAGGTAATTTATGTAGACGATAGGCAAACAAATGGAGGATAAGACAAATTGTCAACCATATTTTGTTGTTATGCGCTCTCCATATTGATCGTTTCTTTCAAAAATTTCTAAGAAAAACAAGTCTCTTTCAAACTGCAACCAACTTGACTCGTGAAGAAGAAAAAAAGGAAGATGCAGTGGACTGAGAATTGTGCACAATTCCCACAGTTCATTATTATTTCCCACGGATATGTGCAGCCAAAAGGGCGTGACACATCAAAAACTTGGAATAAATACTGAGTCATTTGTCTCGAGCTCCAATAAGTCACCCAATTCCCTATTTCCCTCGATACTATTTTTACATTAAAAAAAAACGACCGTTACGTATAATTTTATTCCTTTAAAAATAAAATAAAATAAAAAAATTTCAAAAAAATAGATGAAGGGCCAATTACGGCCCATCTCTTGACAAGTATCAATTTCTATCTTAAAAACTCTCGCTGGTTCAAAAAAAAAAAAAATTTTATACTCGAAACTCTCGATCAAAGCATCAAATCGTCAAAGTTGGAAAACTGCCGTCAGGAAAATTCTATTCCAATCCACTCGCAATGATCGACCGTTTTCCATTATCGTCGACGGTCATTAATCAATCGATATTCAATACTGGTGCTGCTGGCAGCGAAGACGAAGAATTTCGCCTCGAAAAATACAAGAGGCACTTTTGGAATCTGCCGTTTATATCTGATTTACTCTAAAGTTATATATATATGCGATTCGTCAGAACGCCCTCGAGCAGTTATGATGGATTCGATCAAAGTTGGATACGCTGAAAATGGCGATAAAAAGAAACTTTTCCACCCAATTGTAATCCTCGCGGGCTAAAACAAAACTAAAATAACAAAATTTTTATTTGCAAAAAATTAGAAACATGAAAATAATGTTTGATAAGAAAAGCTGAAATGTTGGCATTTGCCCTTTAAAATCTTTTATCTTCATCTGTAGCCATCATTCCTTCCACCTCAACCGTTCATCAACATCGTCTACGTCTATGACCTTTAAACTCCTTCGGAAAACTCTACACGGAAAAGAAATAAATTCACCAACTATACGAAATACGTCAACATTCCTAAAGTGCGATATCGTATGAGTAATTCTAACAACCGCAAAAATTTCATCCTACGTCTCGAAATGGAAAATAAAAAAAGTTTCACGACAGATTTCCCAAGACATGCGAAAAAAAAAAAAAAAAAAAAAAAAAGGCGGAGAAGCAAATTCTAACGGGATGAGAATTTACCCTACGCCCACGGAAATTCAAACTAAACCAAACAGGGGTCCTTGATCTGCATTCCTATTTCCTCCACCATACATCATCTGGTTGCAGGGATATATGCGGGCGAGAATTTATTGCTCTGGCTATGTCTTAAGACCCTTCCCCCCCACACACACACACACCAACTCTCTCCTTTTCTATGATATATGAGTGGAGTTAGGCTGTCTTTTACAAAAGATATTTTCTCAAAATGGCATAACAAATTTCAGTAAGAGGAACCCTTTGAACATTGCTTTCTCTTTCTTTCTTTTTTACCGATACAAAGAGACGATGACCAAACAAATAAAGTAGATATAATATAAAAGGGAACAAATTGCTTGTTTTTCATGTTACTCGAAACGATTTGCTCTTTTGCCCATATTATTATTATTCTAATAACAAAACGAATTGAGAATGTTTGTGGGTTGATTTTATTTATTTGTTATTTTTCTCTCTCGAATTTTTTTTTTATTTATTTGTTTTATGTATTTTATATTTTGTTATTGTTATTTTTTTTGTAATGATTTATTGTTTTAGGAAAAATATTATTGTTTATTAAAAATAAATTTGATTTTCTTATTTGTAAATTTAAACTGAAAATATTTGCTATTAACATCAATATTTATTTTTCCTGAAAAAATTGAATGAATTAAATTATTTTTTGATGAGAGGCATTTAAATTAGACCAAAATATTTTCATTTTGCGTGTTTATATTTTATCTTTATGAGAATTAATAAAGAATTTCTATGTAGGCAACTAAACATAGCTTGAAAACATTAATTTGATTTCAATTCAAAGTAAACAAATATTAAAAATAAATAACTAAAATTGAATGCGAATATTCAAGTCTTATTGAAATTAAATATAAATTCTTAAAAAGTGTTTACATTAACAAATACAGAACAAATCAAAATTGTAAAAAAAAAAAAAAAAAATTCCAATATTTATTCGTTTTCCCCTTTTCTCAGATACCAATCAAAAGAAAAGTGCTAGTTCAGTTCAAAAAGTATTATTAAAAAAAAATTAATAACAAAGCCATCTCGCCATCCAAATCCAATAAGACAAATGAAAAACAATTTTTCTTTCAGAACCTGCATTTCTCCTACCGTTTAATTTCGACCTAATGCAAAAGTATAGGTAGGATTTGAGGCCGAGATAAGCAATATCGTTCGCAATCAATGATTTCATAGCAGTGCTTTCTTCGCATAGAAAATACAAAAGATTTAGGGAATCAAATGCGGGTTGTGTTGCAAGTTGAACGCGAAGCAAACTTCATCTACATGCTAATGGGTCTCCGGTGAACTACAGCCAATCAACGAATAGAGTCCACTGGGGAGATATTTTCACAAGCGAGGTAAAAGTTCTCATGGCTCTACGATTCTTCGGCCGTACGTTTACTTCAACAAAGAAAATCTTTTCCAAAAATATAATTATTGACCAATAACCCCGATACTAACTTTAACTTTATTCCCCACTTAAAAAACAAATAAAAATCGCTTTGAACGCATTACATTCCACTTCATTAATTCGCCCAAAACTTTTTTTTTTAAAAACTATTTCTTTTTTGAATTTTAAAAAGAAAAAAAAATTATGAAAGAGCAAGTGTGATTCCTTCTGCAAACTTTCTCCTTTGTTTTGAGGCAAATTGGAGTCCGCTCAGGCGATACTGATGAGAGTAATTTAGGCCCCCGTGTGTTGCTTCTCAAATTAATAACATAAATCTCAAAATAATAAAATCACCAGCCTACCCCACCCGCACCGTCTCGTCGAAACGAGTTTTCCACGTGAAAAGAGACCGAGAAGTCTTATACCCTTAAAAAAAATAATAATAACAATATTAAAAATAAAAAAAAGATCCATGGCTAAAAGAAAGAAAGAAAAATTCCATACAAAAATCAGACTTCATCCTGTCATTTAAAAGCAAACACGACGACAGACACCAAATAAGGCTAAAATGAGAAAGAAAAGATATAATCCAGAAAAATGAAAATGAAAGACGAACACTAAATCTTAATGAGGGTTTCATTCTCTCGACAGATTAAAGAAAAACCAAGAATAGAATTTGGATGGTAATTAAAAGTGGAACCCACACAATCGCCCCGATCGGAATCATAATGAGTGGCCTATTATTTTTCTTTAGCCATACAACACATTAATGAGAGAAAATAGTGAAAAGAGAGCTCAGAACTAACCTCTTTTGTCTTAAATTGCAATCACAATTCATTTCTTATTTTTACGTGCTTATTATGAGCTGCCAGCCAAATTGAAATTAACATCAAATTATACCATTATTATTTCGAAATTTGATATTACAGCATTCAACTCGAATCGGAAAACATTACAATTGCTCTATATTACAGAGCTAATTTGTATATAAATTTCTTTCGAGACAGCCACTTGAATGCAAATGAATTTATCCCAAAATAAAACCGCCCATTTACATTCCAAGTGCTGTGTGGAAAACAATTAAAAAATTTTCATTTCCCACCTCCCGTCATTTACTTCATTTTTTATTTTTTAGTAATTCGAAAAAGAAATCTATTTTCTTTCAAGGTGAAAAACCTCAAACATCGGTACATAAAAAAACCTAAATTTTTAATCGTTTTTCGAAACTATCGATTTTTTTGTCTATTTTCTAGCATTAAAATTAAATATTAAATGAAAGGAATAAACAGAAAAAAAAAACAAGAGAAGGGGAGTGAGTTGGGGGAGAAATCAATACCTCATTACTGCAATTAGTTGACCATTTCCAGTTAGAAAGCTTTGTCAGTGTGGTGTGCAAGAAGGAAGAAACGTGGTGCTGAATCCTTATGACCACAAAGAGGCGGTCTAGTCAACATACAATGTGCAGAATGCACTGCGAGTCTCTATGTCGATTAATCAGTGTCCCTTTTTGCCCTTCAAAAACATTCTGACTCGCTGCGAGCAATTACAAACACGCATGCTCAGAATTCTGCAATCAGTTAACAGTTGAGTCGTATACAACAAAAAGTAAAACTAAAGGTAAGTAAAGGCGTGGAAAAAAAAAGTAGTGCGACTCTCAATCCTTTCACTTCCTTTAGGGGTTAGAACGTGTTCAGCTGATGCGTGCAACTACAAGAACATTTACCCATCTTATTCTTTCGCTCGGAGAACAATTGAGTTAACAACTGACGGACAAGAAACCAATGATACGAAAAGCTGATGGAATAAAAGGAAAACATTGGTTTTCTAACAAAGAAAAAAATAACAAATTGGATACCGAGTCAATTACAAAACTTCGGATTGCAAAACTAAAATCCAAAAAAAAATGAAAGGATTTACTAAAATCGCTAATGGAAATTATCGAGCGAAGTTTTATCAAAAAGCAAAACATAAAAACTTGTTTTTCCACCCAACATCATCATTTTCGAGGCATTGTTAACATTCAGCCAGGCATGCAATCACTGTCTTTTGCCATTCAAAGCAAAGCTATGAGGTCATTATTGAAAAGAGTAAATAAAAATATTCAATGATTCCTCTTCTACTTCTTGTCCTTAGACTTTCTCCCCTTCCCTTTCCCCACCAAACCAATTCTATTGCAACGCAATCTTTTCTTGAAAAACAAGGAAGTTTTGTTTATGGGCAGCTTTCTCTCGGTCAGACAATAGCTCTTGGCCTTTTGTCTACCCTATTGGAACACAATGAAAAGCAGCCAAGAAGGGGACACGAGGCTACCTCTTTCTCTCCCACACACTCTAACCTACACTCCGAGTTCACATGCAAATTCTAAATAGAATTTAAAAGAAGGGAAAAAAACTAATTCAATTTATGCAAAGCAATGGTAAGACGGAGACAATGACAAAAGCCTCGGCAGCACTTGGGAGAAGAGCTACGACTCGATTGTAATTAGGTGTCTTAACGGTTCAAGAAAACAGATAAAATAAAAATAGAAAATGAAATTTTTTAATTTTAAAAAATTAAAAATGAAAGAAAAATCAACAAGGAGGTAAGAACGAAAAGAATGGTATTCAAGTAGGTGTTTATGCAGAAATGCAAAACATAGATTGCCGTGTTTCCATTCTGGCAAACATCCCACAAGAGAAAGACGAAAAAGGAGACCTGATTCAGCAACAACAAACTGCACCTAAAACACCACCATCTGTTTCAAGATGGGGGCTCAAAGCACAACAACAACAACCTCTACTACGCTTCAAATCCCAAACCAACTTAACAGATCAAAGGTCACTTCACATCAAAATGCCGGAGCCTATAAACTCGACAAATCAATACCTTACAAACTTTATATGATTTTTCACGCAGCATCCGACACATATAGTACAACATCAAATTTTCACACCACATTGCTCCCAACGGGAAAAAATATTCCAGGTAAAACAAAATCCCCTCGACGTATTTTTTCCCCAATAATGTACAACATTCGGATATATATATACATGTATATAAATTTCTGCTGAGTTATACAAACTCGTTTCTCTCTCCACTCGATGAGACAGAGTTAAAGCTAATAATAAATGAAACTTACTTTATCCAACCTTTCATCTCGGGTCGTTACTGACACTTCAACTCGGAAAAATATTAACTCCCATTGGGTCGTAAAGAAAGAGGAAAAACATCTCTGGAGGAGGCATCTGCTCCTATCGTGTATAAGAAGCAGTGAAGAACTTTTATTGAGAATTTTAAGCAAAGACACGCTCAACTCAACCTTCTTCAAATGCCTTAAGTTCTTATGTATATTTCTATATATATTTATACATAATGCCTTTATATTATACGTGTGTGTGGGAAGAGTGAATGAGTTAAAAATGTGACTTGAAAAAATATAAAAAGAATAAAGAATTTTTTTTCTATCCCTGTTCTTTACGACGTTATTTAAGATTCCAGACCTGGAACAACTTACCTCGTTAAGCGAGCGATGTCTATATCACTATAAGAGTATGAAATAGGATAAAAAGATAGAAATTCGTTTTGGTTTTTTTTTAAAAAAAAGAATAGAGTAAGAAAATGTAATCCAAATGCAATAAAAATGAATAAATCAGAGAATCTCATTCTGATGTCGAAGTAAAAGCACAACCAATTGTGAAGATGAATGAATTCTGTATCGATTGGGATATAGTAATTAATCATCACACAATGTTTCGTAATGTCAAAGTTTAAAGAAAGAGAATCGTTTTCCAGATTTTATATTTCAGTCATTTTATTTTTAATTTTCCTTTTCTCTATTCTTAAATCTGCGTGATCAGTTTAATCGAAGCTTTGCCCTCCATTTGGCTTTTGCAACGCCTCCTCCTGCCGTGTTGCTTTTGCTTCTTGCACAACTTTATTGATCCACTGTTGAAAGCATTCTAAGTTATTTTCAGACACACCAATAGCGTCTTTTGTCGACGCACCAACCACCCAAAAAATCGTTTTAAAAACCTCTATCACTTACACACACCACTTAATCTCACACTCGCGCACAAAAACAAATTAAAACATCCTAAAAACCCTCTCGCAATCCCCGCAAGACTTGATCCATTAAATCCTAAATTTCAAGCTTTAAAAAAAATAAATGGTATATAACCCTTTGGGCACAGTGCCCATTCGAGCGAACGGCCATCGAGCCAAATGATAGAGCATCAGCTACTCACTTTGCTTCTTCACACGCCCCTATACAATGACTAACCCCACAGGGTTAATGTCCACTCTGACCAATTAGTCCACCATTTTTTTCTCAGGTGGCCCCGGGAACGGGAGGGAGGGGGAAACAGCAGAAAGGAAGAAGACCCGCCCAACCTAAACGTGATACATCGTCCGAATCAGCGAAATAAACGAGGGCAAAGCGAATCCTCCTTAATTCCACCAATGCATCGCGTCGTTAACTGTGATGAGGTCAACTTAATGACCGCTATTTCTTTGCCTCTTTAGCCTCGTGAGGGACGACCACACACACGGCATAACGCGACGCAATTAGTCACTAAGGCAATAATCATCAGTCGAATAATAATAATAAATCAATTTCCTTCGATTTCTTAGCTCGTAGATAAATATTATTCTTGTTTCTAAAATGAGATTTTATTAAAATAACAGTAAAAAGTTTATTTTTGGGTACACAAAGAAAAGTAAAATTCCTTAATATTTTGAACAGGGCGGGCCGTACATATACAGTTGTAAACATAAATAAATTGCAAGAAGGCTGAAAATTACAAGTGAATACAACCACACCCATAGCAGCCTGCGTCTTTATTCCATTCGTTATGCTTTATTTTAAAGCTTTTTCAAAACTAACTTTGACTATACGTGTGAAAAAAAAAACTAACACTGCGACAACAAACACGTAACTAAAATAGAAAAAGAATAATCAAACAAATGTAATAAAATGAAAAATTTCTCGCCTTAAAACACTAATGACAAAACGCATTAAATTACTAATAAATCAATACTCGCACGAAATCAATAACAGCATTTTCAATTAAGAAGAAAGAGAATAACCACTAAATATATTTATTACTAATATCAAATGAAATTTCTAGCGATTGAAACGCATTTTCAACGCCGATATTTCGGTAGGGAAAAAGAGGAAAAAGGATCAGACACGAGGATAAATTCAGCCACAAGGTTTGTTCACCTTCCCACCAGTTCCTCTATTCCTCAATAGCAAAAACACGGTTCGTTTGATTCGCGAGTGCAAAGTTGACTCACGGAGAAAAGAAAAGAGAAGACGGTATAGGGAATAAGAGAGAGAAAGAAAGAAAGATAGAGATAAGAGACGCACTGTTCGACGCCCCTTCGTTTCCCCATTTCTAAACAAGAGTAACAACGCTCATAGAGACTGCTCCTTCTCCAGGGATTTGCTCGACTCACCAATGGCTACAAAACCAAATTAATACTCAGAGGCAACAATTTTAGGTGAAAAAAAAAAGAAGAAAATCTTATTTATTTACTTCCTTCTAAACTAACCTCCATTCATTCCCCTTCTTTTATCATTTGCTCTTAACCTCTTGTCAAGCCAAATTCTCTTGTATGACCATCAGAACGTGATTAAATCACCTTACCTGTCCAGTAATAAACCGCTTCTTCCCGTTCGTTTGTAGCCCAAAACAAATGTCCACTAAAAGGCCACACGAGTTAATTAAGTTTTCTTATCGCACTAAATTTAAAATGAGTTTAACGCGAGCGTTTTATCAATACAAATTCCATGAGTAAAAGGATGGCGAGGGGCAACTTTTCTTTTCACTCATAATTTACAGTATCGGGCGTTTAATTTAAATGAAATATGTACGGGTATTCCGAAATCCCATTAAGCTGAAATATACGAAAGCGGAAAGTTTAAACATGAAAAAGGCTGGAAAAAAGGTAAAGAAAAAAAAATGTAAAATGAGGAGTGGAGGGGAAAAAAATGAAGAAAAAAGTACAAAGAGGGGCAAGAAACATAATTACATTCGATCCAATGAAACTTCATCGATCACGGAAAGAAATTTAAAATCCAACTAAGTCTTCGTCAGTGCGAGTCTACAAAACTCCAGTTTTAGATACACTTTCGGAATTGTTAATGGCCCATTAAAAAGGTTCCACGCTTGCTAAGTACAGCTAGAACAGTTGATAGAAAAAAAAAGAGAAAAAAACAGAAAATAAGAAGAAAAAAAAAGAAAAAAATTTAGCTAACAGATACTCCTCCTTGTGCTGTAATAAGGCGATTGCACGCGATACACGAAAGCTGTGCCGGAAAGTTACTCCTACCCATCATCTACACTTACAATCTATTATTCCACCCCTAGTTTTTATCAACAATGTGTTTAGAAAAAATAATGGATTTAATTCTTATTAAACTATTGAATAGTAAAACTAAAAATATTTTTAGAAATTCGTTTCAATTTATTTATTATTAATTCGGTTGTTTTGATTCGTTTTTTAATGTGCGCTAAACAAGCAATATCTGGGATTAGTGACAAAGGCATTTTACTCCATTCCATTACCCCAGGAACAAAAGCTTATTTTCGAGTTACACCTAAAGCAAAGTGGAATAGATATTTTAGTAATAATATGCAATTGGAAATTTTCTAAACTCCAATCAATAATTATCGATCACAGGAGCAATGCAACACTTGCATTGTTAATGATGAGTGACAACAGCCATTCACGATTGCATACGTTTGTATTTCGTCAACGAACCACATCAAATGTCACTATTGCTGTGGAATAACATTTCAGTGCAGATGCAATTGCCCGACAAAAATATTCATAAATATATTAACCCTAAATTCAATTACTGCATGTGTGAACACACATCAAACAGTGAAAAGCGGTCACTTTACAATCACCAAGTTGGTGCATTTTCGAGCCAAATAAAATCAAATAAATTAAAACATAAAAAATTTCATCACAAAACGCAATTAAATAAAATTAGAAAACCTTCGAAAGAGAAAAATATTATTGATTTTCAATTTAATGGTAAATTATCGAAGGAGATGCCAAGAACTTTGGTCCAGTCTATGCTGACCCTCCCCTACCTTCTTTACCGAGTCTGTACGAGAGGGGTTGGGTCGGGAGTGGGTTGTTTGATGCTCGAAGCAGAGAGGGAGGCGGATGAAGCAGCCTCTGGGGCAATATCAAACGCTGCACGTGGGAACCCACGCCATCTGCTGGTGTTCTTCGTGATTGTTTACCTGTGGCGTCCTTTGTAATTTGCAGAAGCGAATGTGAGGGAGGGAAAGAGAGAAAGAGACATAAGAAGAACAGAGGGTGGATTGAATATTGATTCACTCACGGCACCACAATTCGCTCTCTGTTTATTCCAAATCAATTCCGCAACTTTTATTATAAAATAAATTTTTCCAACCAAAAGAAAAACAAATCAAAAAACATACAATTTTCATTTTATGCACATTTCATTGAACGCTTTAATACGAATCCAAATTACATTCGAAATGAAATCTTTTTTTGATTTTTTTTTAAAATGCTGTGCAAATTTTCCCAAAACTTTAGTCAACAATAGTTTTGTTAAGTCGAGCAAAAAAAAAAAAAAAAAAAAAAATCATAAAAAGAAAACATCTCATTTGAAGAGTACGTCGCTCGCAAGCGTCTTTTTCCTTCCATCCATCTCCGGCGTTGCTAGCGCACGAAAATATCAATTATTCAACACTTTTCCTGCAAAAGTATTGATGAAACGGTTATGAATAATGAAAACGCTTAACGTGTGGGCGGGGAAAGAATATTTATTCAAACATAAGCACCTAAAAATCTTTGCTGACACATGTCAACCTTCCCTCTATTTCCCATCATCAAAACGAGTGTTATCATCGCATTATCCCCTCCTCTGCTGCTCCTTCATCTTTATTTGCTACATAAACTAACCCACTATTTGTCGAGCTACAGTCAACGTTAAAACTTAAACATTACACCGACACGACCACACTAACTTCATTTCCCTCCCTTATTACGGCACATCGTTTAATATCCGAATTAACTCGTCAAGAAAAATTACAACAAACAAAAAAAAATTTTCTTTCAATCCAAAAAAAATTTCTATATTTGCATGTCAATTGTAGAAAAAAGTAAAAAAAAACATTACGGGAAATATATTGATGCATTATTTTAAGAGAAAAAAAAAAAGAGAAAAAAAATGTAAAAACAAACACAAGATGCAGTAAAAACCCATTTGTAAACCACGATATAATTCATTTTAATGGCATCCACCAAGCAAAATTCTGTTGTATGCAACCGATCACTTCCCGACAGCCAATAAATTGTCGTCCAATTTCCTTCTTTTTTTATCCACTTCATTCATATTAGAAGCGCGTGAGAGACGAGTATAAAAAGAGAATAAAATATATCTTCATTTGTCTCATCCTACAATAAGATAATCCTCGAAAATCAATCACTAATAATAATATTTCCTTCGATATAAAAGATGGAAGGAAATGGGTATTAAATAAAAAAAAATCGTGCTTTCGTTCTCACTGTTGTCGTCAATTTATCAGTTTTACCACCATTTCCTACTCATCGAAAATCGGTTATCGACATTTCGGCAAAGCCGAGAGGAATATTTATTTGACTTTTGCACAGACACATAGCAATGAATAAACTCCCAACTCTTGCCACCATCCAATTTGAAATTATCACCCCTTCTCTTTCCCTTCGTTCGTCTCCTTTCTCCTGCCAAATGCCAGACAACAAACGTCTTCCCTTCGAAAAACGATTACGTACATTTCGTGCTCGCATCCAAGAAAACGACTAATTGGCATCGCGGCACATCTATCTCTTCTTTTTTTCCATTTTCCATCCGCCCGCACACACACAAGCATCTGCTGCTTGCAGCTCATCACCATTGAATCGTAAAGCAACACATTCACACAAAACTACCGACCCGATATCAAACAAAATAGCAAAATACCCGCTTTTTAATGAACAACTTCAATAGAAACTTTTCTTATATCATTAACGAATATTAAGTCTTGGTTAAACCAGTTTGATAATTACAATTTTTTCACACCCGAATAAAAATAGTGGCCGCGAGCCAAACGAGCATCATCTGAACGATTTTTCGCAGAAATCCAAACCGGCGTAATCGGATGACGATGGGAAAAAATTAAAGTCGCATCGCAACTAACGAGAGAAATTTAACAACAACATCATCATCATAGATCGTAGAACGAGCAAACTGTCAAAATTCGGTGGGTAAAATGTCATAACAGATGAGAAAAGATGCTGTAAGCAGAGGCAGGAGATGGAAGTGAATGTTGTGTGCCGATGTATTCAACCCCTCCATGAATAAATCATGCGTATTGAAAGCAGTAGCGAGCTATGACCACAGCTCAATATGATGCGTGCCGCACAAACACCCGGCAACGCAACACTCGCACAGCTCATTTGGACGCATCAATGACGAGACAACCAACGTCAGCAGCTACAAAACTAGCAAACTTTGAACCGCCAAAATCACTTGATCTCTTACTCTATTCATTATTCATTTTATTACTCGACTTGCACGTTCGAATCAACTACACTCACTTTACACACCGACGATTCCATCTAACACCATAAATAACCCATCGCAATGTGAGGAAAAAAAAAAACCCAATACCTTTAACTTTTTCTTTTTTATCGCTTCCAACTTTGTCATCTCTCCCTATTCCTTTTTCCACATAATTCTAACCTTGCGCAGCGCGAGGCGAGATATGCCCATCTTCTGGGCCCAATCGATGCCAGATCAATCTCTCGCACTCCTCGCTGATGCTGCAAAAAAAAGGGGTTGCGAGCAAAAATAAAAAATGGCCACTTTCTCAATGTGAAATGTTGGAAAAATATCCATCCTTGGCTCTCGCAAATAATTACAATTGCAGAAAGTAATAATAATAAAATTATTAAAGCACTTGCATATTCGTGTGATAGATGTCGCCTCGGTTTCCCCCGTGTGCCATCCGAGCGCAGTGTTTTAAAAATAGCACAATTTTCCTAACTGGTACATTGAAGAAAGGCGTGCAGAGTGCAACGCATTATCTTAATGCACTGATGAAGGCGTTGCTCATCACACGAGAAGAAGAAGGAATAGAGATGGGGGAGGTGAACGATGTGAAGAAGAAGAAGGGTGGTTGTGCCATACAAGCCAGTTGAGTAGGATCTCAGTGCACTTGCTACTAGTCTACACCTTTATCAACTTATTTTGACACTAATACGAGCGAAAGAGAAGTAAGGGATAATAATTTTGCCCGCCTCCTTTCTTTACGAGCGTCAAATTATTTTCTCAAATGATCACCGAAGAAAAAACTTGGCACGCAAAAAAAGAATAAAAAAAAATTTTTTTTAAATAAAAAATTATTCCACAGGAAAATTCCCTTAAATATTCATTTCCCAACATTTCAATAATATCAGAAGTAATCAATTATTAGGGCTCGTAAAATGAGCTTAATGTCACCTTAAATTAATGAGCTGAACGCAGTCGGAAGTTGAGAGGCACCTGGAAGCGACTTGTCAGCTGTTAATACCTGCATTCGTCATCTTTCGAAAAGCAAACTGCGCCATCTCCTACCGATGCCCACTCACTCTCAATTCTCTTTTCTCTTTAACTATCGAAAATGGGAGACGAGCGACCGTCTCATTTCGCTGGACTCGAATCAACTCCATTCCACAAGTCTGAGCGCTAACAAGATGTAATGAAAACCAGCAGGAAATTGGCAAAACCTTTCCCCACACTCTTCTGCTTTCCACTCATATTCACTTCTCTGTAAACAGGTGGAAGAAAGTACAGAACCCCACTTCACTTCGAGTAATACCAAAAGTCTAATTTATGACTTCTAAAATGCTCGCTTTCCCATCCCTCACCCTCAAAACCATTTATAACGAGAAAAAATGGTCGAAACCTTTTAACCCGCATCAAATCCTTCGATATTCTAACGTTTAAATTTTCATTATAACAATACTAAAACTAAAAACCTTTTTTTATTTAAAAAAAAAAAAAGGTTAAAATGATACGAAAATGTAGATATAAAATAATAATTCTGTCCACACTTTATGTAATACAACACTCGTTTTTATTTATTGCATTTATTTTACTTGTGGAGCTTTATGCAGCGCACATACGTTGTGCAGTGAAGCCAATAGTTGTAGAAGGGCTAAGATACCCATTTCTTAATAGAGGGGCCACTATAAAAATTCGCCTGCAATGTTACGAGCAAAGGAAAAACTTTGCCAACGACGAGAACAACGCCTGTTTTGGCACCAGATAAATATTCAACCATCGCACCCGCACCTCCAAAAACCCGTTTATTGGCGAATCGTCTGTGTTTTACGGGTTAGACTCGGGCGCCGCCTTATTGAAGAAAGGCGAGAGGGGGGCCCATCCATAAAACGCGTCAATGCAGAAAAGGCAGAGGTAAGTTTGGTATCAAATGAAAAGCGCACACATTCCCCCATTTCTTTTTCACTGTCCCTGGGTAGTACTTTGCCATGTTATAACAAGTCGAGTAAATATACAGCTTTTCTTGAAAATCTTGTACATCATCCCATTACAGATTAACTGGAAAATTCAAATACAATTTTCTATAATAAAATCCTATCGGAATAAAAATAAAAATTGAAATTTAAAATTTGATTCTCGAAAATAAAATATTTTTTATTTTAAAATAAATCATTCGAGATCAATTGCAACAACATTCCTTCCAAATGTAAAAGAATGCGAATAATTTAGTCGCATATAATTTAAAGAATTTTAAAATTAGTTAGAAAAAAATTAAAAGAATTTTATTCATAAATTTCAAACCAAATCAGCGATATGTAAAACTATCCTTCGTAAGCCTGCTAAAAAATGACAGGCCACTAGTCTTTAGAGTTGCAGTGTAAGGGGCATATTTGAGCATTTGCATAATGATAACTTGGAGCTAACTAAGCGTGACATATTTCCTCAAGCCATTAAAGCCTGAAAAATGCATATTCATGCATGCAGCCTGCATTCCTACCTCACTTCTTGGATGAAATTTCCTACGTGTTAAAAAACATCAACCCTTCAGACACAAATCAGATCAATCCAACCCTTTCTTACACTTTTATCACATATTTATTCCTTAACGGAGCTATTAATTAATAAAAAGAAATTTTTATCACTTTTTTTTTTAGCTAAATAAGCTCACATTCGTTAGAAACAATTATCACTTATCAGCTTACAGTTTATTACAATGCACCGCAGATAAGCTGGCGGCTACCCGTAAACTCTTTCTTCGGTGATCTGGAGTAAAGCTCCCTTCTTTTCCGTGCCACCAATTGAATACGGAGTGATAATATAAATTCCGCTAATTACTCACGTTTTCCCACCCCATCCCCGACTCCCTCCCACAGTTTCGGGCTTGCGAAAACTTGAAGCAGAGTTCTAATCCCCATCTGAGAGCATTTCCCAAAGCCAGCTTTGCTCACGTGTTTATCTCTGAGTTGGAACTTTTTCCTACGTGTTCCCAGACATAAAATGAGTTTGGAAAAATAAATCGGAATAATATTACGACTTTATAACTCGAATAGAAGAATATAATTTTCAAGCCTTCAAACAGTTATAAAATCAGTCGTAAATTTTAAAATTTCATATTATTACCAACGAAACCAATAAATTAAACTAAAAAAAATAATTTCTTATTTATTTTCATCGAAAAATCTTTCTAAATGATTTTTCAAATAGCTATTCTAAACAAGCACAAGAAAAACATCTTCAAAAATTTTTTTTTTTACCTTTCAAAACACAGCATTTAATAGAGATGTGAAGAAACGAATGACTCAAACTGACTTACCTAAAAAAAAAAAAAAATAAATAAATAAATAAAAGATAAAAAATTAAGTAATTAAAATCCATAAAACACAATCCAAAAAAGTAAATATGATAAAAAATTAATCCAGTGCTAATAAAATTTTTCCAAGAATCAGTAAGTGTTGAGGGGTCTCCTCCCTACGTGTGTATGGAGATTGCCAAACAATAACAAATGGCGAGTCCCTAGTGAGTAATGATAGCCTCGCTTAGGTAATAACTCTCTCATGGATAGCAGGAGATGATTCTGCGGCAAGGAAACATACTCTCGTAAATCAAGATAATGTAACTTATCCTGGCACATGGGAGAAATGCAGCTTCCAAACTACACAATGTACTATTCCTAAAAGCCTCAGCTACTTGAATTAATGTCCACCATTTTCTCTTCCATCGCCAACCCTTAAATATCCGATCGACTCTTATTTTCTCCGCATCGACCCCGAAAATGAAATAAAATTTTTATTATTTTCTTTTCCTCTAAACGTCGTACCGATACACCGAGTTCATTGATCCAATGTTATAAGTGATAATACAATACGTGCTCTCACCTAAGTTCATAAATCTCTAGAAAAGCAAAGAAAAATATTGTTTGGTCAAGACCAGTTGCAGAATTATGACCACTGTCATAGCCGACTCCAACGGCTTAAATCATTAATGCCATTTCTTTCGCCTTCCACATACATTTATCTTCAGTTATGCTTCAACAAGGACAATTGATACCCAAACGTGTTACAAATAAATATTTTATTTATAAAAAAAAAATTTAATTTATTTTAATATTTCAAATGCACAAACGAGACGTGCGCATGATTATAAATTCGGTGCCTGAAACCTCGAAAAACACGGTAATCTCTTAATACCAATAAAATTAACCTTCTAATCCCCATTTCCGTCGCGTTTAGATTCAGTCGAGAAAAATAATGTGATAAAAATTGAAAAATTGAAAAAACTTAACTTGTTAACTAACTTTTACATTAAATTTTAAAGTGGGTTTTGTATTAGGTAAACAATTGCCGCAAAACTAATTTCCTTATTTGACTCCCACTTATTTGCATTTGCAGCACACGCGCATAAAGTTCATCGTAGTGTGCTTTTCTCGGGTCCTTCTTGCATGTTTAACAGGATGAGGGGGCAGTTTTAATAAATGTCAGATTTGAATTCGCCTCCTCACTCTTGCGGTTTGTGAGCAACTTAGAAAAGCATGTTCTCCTTTTCCCTTTCCACGCATAACTCTTGATGGACAAGTAACAAAAGTTGAAGCAAACATCACCTTCAAAGCACCACTTTGCCTCTTTTATTAGTCCAAACCACCTTCTATGCCCTCAAACTTCCTCGACACTTACCTCTTTTGAATGTATAAAGATTAAAATTTTACGATAGCTTTTCTGGTAAACACACCAATTTTAGCAGTTGATAGCGAACAACTAAAGCCTTGTCCTTAGCTTTGTCCAGGTTTCACCACCAAGGACAATGAATTACTTCTTGTTTTCAAAAGAAAACAAAGTCTAACAACTCAACTGTTTCAACTACAACAAACTTTGTGGTTTGTATGAAATTAATTTCATTCTAACCAAAAATACCAACTTTATGCCATTCAAGAAGCTTACAATAAATCCCCTATCTCGATCGCTATTCAATTGATAAATTAACGGAATTCTAATAGAAAGAAGTATCTTCGATGGTCAAAGCTGTGTCATTTTGAGTCATTGACAACACGAAGAGATAAAAAGAATCTTAAGGGTGGAGCCATCTTTCTTTCTCATTCACTTCATAACTGAGAATCAATCAATGAATTGAAGTGAACCTGAATTTCGGTACCTTTGTGTCAGTGCCAAAAGTCAACATTGTACAGAAGGATATCATTTTTCCCAGTCTTCAAAATCTAAGAGGGAAAAAGCAATCACGAGTTTCTCTTAAGTTAAGAAGTCCTTCACATGACTCTACTTTCGGATTATTGAAAGAAGATTGTAACATATGCGAGGGTTTGATACATCAAAAAAAAGGATTAAAAAGTCATTTTCGGTTTCTGATTTTTTGAAAAAAAATTATTTGATAATTTACAATTTGAAAATAATTAAAAAAAATGTTCATTACCCAAATTACAGCCAAGTAATTAGCGATTAAATTCTGCACTCATTAAATTTAACATAAATCAAATTCAGTCATTTCGACACACTTAAAAAATGGTAAAAGAAAAGAGAATAAAACTTTTAAAAAAAATTCGGTTTTGTGTCTTCTAAATTTAGATAAAAGAAAGTTTAAAGAGAGAGAAAAAACTGCATTCATCCGTCTCTATCTGAGCATTAAACGACTCTATCTACAATACTCCCATTAACAAATTTCATTCGCTTTGCAAAAATTTAATCATTTTCCTCCAGTTACACAATTGACCTTTTTTTTCCCTGTCTTTTAAATTCTTAATTTTCTCCCTTATTTCTCTTTATTCTTTCCTCTCTTATCCCCTATTGGCCAAATAAAACCCAATTGAATCTTGGCCCATTCACTATCAACAGTTTCACCTTTCAATTTCTTATCTTATCCCATTGGAAAAGGGCATTAAAGAAATTTTTTTTTTTAAATATAAAAAAAAACTATTACCTTATGCTCAACATGATGATAATCAATTACATTTCGAATTTCCTTTCCCAGGTTCATTTTGAAACCCGATAAAAATATTGAAAGAAGAAAAAATGTTCAAGGTTCCAATTTAGTGAAAATTAGTAGCGACCATTGGTACAGGGGAAAGAATTATGTTGTCATTTCCGTTGTAAAACCTGTCCTTTAACCGAAGAAAGAATAGAGAGATGGAAAAAAATAGACTTTCCGGTAACACAAATGAGATTTGTTTTCCTGTAAGTGGCTTAAAGCACCACTATACTCATGGCCATTCTACTTTTAGATCGATGCAGTTAGGGAAAATACGCCGCAGTTGGTATTCGCAACAAGTTTGTGCGCACTTCAAATCACAACATCTCCGCTATTCACGTACGTTAATACCATTAGTTGCCATCACAATTAGCTTTTAGCGAATTGACAAGAGATCCTCTAACCTTATGTCGCCGTACGCCTATCAAAGGTAGTAGACTCAAACTGAAAATGACATTTCTATAAACATGAGTGACAAAGCCATAAAAGAAAAGAGATTCTTTTGTTCTCGAAATCTTTCAGGTAATTCCCTTTTTATTGATATTGACAGATGATCAGATAAAAGTGGTTCCACCTAACAGCTAACTGATAACCCTAAATAATTCATTTCACTCCTATACCATTTTCTTTATAAAATTTTTACTTTAAGATTATCCACAATCCATACATTCAAAAGCCTGAATAAAGTTGCAACGTATTGCATTTGGTTAGTATTTATACGGAAATCAAGTTTGGCCTCGAACAGCTGCTCCGAGGCAAAGTCCATTTCCTTACAAGCAATGTATTTCAAGACCATTCGAATCGACCCAAATAGAAATTCTAAACTTTCGGTAAACTTTATTCCATTTCAAACGACAACAAATAATAAAAATAAATAAATTTGATAAAATAGAAAATGGCATTTCACATCAATCCTATACAAACAAGTGACGTCTTTCAGTCGTGCTAATTCCCGAGGCTGTAGCCAATCTAAGTGACAGATTTCACTGAGACTGCCCCGTTAATGGAGTTGAACGTCAAATTTTTTGCCTCACTCTTCCGTCCCAGAGAGACCCTTGATGTCTCCGGGGCCGGTTGTGAGGTTGACCAGCCATCAGCCTAATTCCACCTGATCACCTGCCACCTCCGTCATCAATCTCTATTGGTGCAAACCTCTCGAGGTAACCTCTCGATCCATCCCCTTTCTTCACCAGAAAACTTTTTTCGTTTGGTATCTAAAAATGACTGGTTCGTTCACTACTAATTGCTCGAGTAAATCCCTTGCCCTAATAGATAAGACATTTTTTCGCTTCTTTTCTACTTATATTATCCCCCATTGTCATCGCCGACAATTTTTTCCTTCTTTTCCTTTTTCTATACTGATATGTGCCAAGAAAAACAAACACCAACACAAAAGACGTTGCCAATGCATTCAAATGCTTAATTACTAAACACACAATATTCTAATCGATATTTTATCAGCAAATTATACTTTCAAATAATTCGCAACATTGCTACGAGATAAAAATTAAGAAAGAAATCCTATCTCGTAATAAATTTTTTTTTAATTTAATACAATCAATTTTAAAATTTTTAGAATAATCGATTGGAACATTTTAGTTTTCGCATAAAAATAAATTCGAATAAAGAAAATGGTTTAGTGATTTTTTTATTAAAGAAATAGGTTTGTGTGAAATTGCGAAGTGGAAATTGACCGAAAATTGGTGGGTGAATTTCTTAGCTTCCTTTGGCACAAGAAAAAGTCACAAATTGAAGAACTGTTCGTAAAAGCTGCTTAGAATCGCATGAATCCACAAAGTGGTGATGAGGAAAGGATTCAGATCAAGCTCAATTCCATGGTCATCACACAAGCAAACCAAGAGTAAAAACTAAAAGAAAAAAAAAAGAGTGGGAGGAGGGGAAAAAAGAGAAAAAGACGGAGAGATAAGAGAGCGAGGAAAGGGAAAACCTCGTCTTTCCTAATCAGGCGACAAACAAGACATGAATCAACGTCAACCACTCTTCGCACCGCAAACACGCGCGACGAGGACAAACATAGAACCAATTCAACATTATATCAAATAGGCAGAGACTTCAAATTAACGAATCTCATTTTACTTTAAAAATAAATTATTATTTAACGATCGATATTTTATTATTTACCAAATTCATTTTAATAAGCAGAATGGAAAAGTTGAAAAATAAAATCTCCATTTTCTCGTTGATTTAATGGTTCAAACCCCATCAACAGCAAATGATATGAAATTTTAAATTAACCAGCAGAGCGATCAAGCCGAACCATGTTTATCGTCTCATTTAGTGGACATTCGCTTCTCTTTAAAAATATCACGCATCCTTAACTTTTCCCGTCCATTTGTCCATGTCACTCAAAATTCTTTAACAGGTGAATCTGGTCCCAGCCCCGTTAAAATCCTTTTAACCGTAAACAATTCAATTTATACACGTACCGTATTTTTTTTGTGGGAACAAAAAAAATCTTAAAAACCACCATTTTAATATTATTGGCAACAACTCGAAATTTTTTTCCCCTTTCTTCAAGTTAATTCCAGACCAGGTTTCCGAAAAACCTCGACCATGTTCGGTCCAAAGGACCACTTGTGGTTTTGTGGGTTCGCAATCTCACTTGCCGTGTGTGGAATGAGGGGGCGGAGGAAAAGTATTTGCAGCTGCAAGATGCAAATGAAGCCAACGCCGGCTGCTCGCGCCCATTAACCAATGCTAATTACAGGAATGGAGTAACGCCGCTGCAAAGACGGCGGGGAGTTGTGGGTCACATTCCACGAGGCGCCACCAGCGAGACACGAGGCACGCGACAAATGCGTGCGCTTTACCATCGCCACCATCAACGCACGTACCCTCCATCCAATATCTCTACCGAATGACACTGTTGTGCGCGAGGTCTCCATTCTTCTCGGCTGATCTTTTGGCCAACATAAATCTCATTCAAATAAAAGATCATTAGAGACTTAACCCTCTACCGCGCCCAGAAAACCAGCTTTTCCAAAACTCCTCCTTACGAAAAGATAACGAGACACTTTCAACAACCGAAACGTCGAATGAAACTCGAGTCAAAAGTCATGTCTCGAGTCAATAAATAGAAATCATGCACAAACTTAACTCATTCTAATGTAACCACAAACACAATAAACTTTACTTGAATAATTGCCCTCGTAAATAAACAACAAGTCACCGTTTTCAGTGGCAAAACTCAGTGAGAAAAATCAAATATTTACATTTATCAATTTTTAAACGCATTCTTTTCTCATGCATAAATTAAGAAGAAAAATATATTTCTAATTTACTTTTTATCCCCCTTTCAATTCTCGTTGTCACGCGCAAAAATCTCGCGCAATTTACATTTTTTTATTTTCTTCATCTTTTCGAGTCGAATACACAACATATAGCCACCGTCAATCAATCAAATTAATGCCATTCACCATCAATTCGAGCGTATAAGTTAACACGGCAAAGGGATTAATTAACCGCGTGCTGAAATGAAAAATCATTATTCACTCTCACTTCTCACACTTTCCATTCCACCCGCCCTTCAAACTTTCTCTCACACAACCCCAACTCCCCTACTTCATTTCGTCTACTAGAATTAATTACGTACTTCACATCCGATCGACGGATTCCACTCATTTATAAAAATAAAAAAAAATTAATAAAATTATTTTTTTTAAATAATCTCACCTCGAGTATATCGAATCATTTATTCCCACCAATTTTTAAGCCCCCACCCCCGTCAACCCAAATTTAAAATGTTTTTATACCGATATTGATTATTCATAGAGTAACAAGAAACCAAATTAAACGCTCTTTTCCTCCTCCTCTGCAAATTCTGTCGTCTGAAACAACTTAATTTTTTGATTGTGCTCGTCATGAATAGCAAATGGTGCTTCACTCGTTCTTTTTTCTTTAACCCACACACACTCAGCTACCTGCCTTCACCCACAACTTAATCGATAAAGAACAGGGTCTTCCAAGCATCCAGCTTGCCAATTTGTCAAACGACACACCTCTAAGAAAAACCTACTTCAAACTATGTACAATAAGAGAAAAAGGAAAAAAAAAGAAAAAATTAATGGTTTCACATGCCAAAGGGTCTCTTAAAAAGTAATAGAATAAAAGGAAAGAAAAAAATAAGAGAGTTAAAACAGCCAGAGTTGGTGATAAAAATTAAATCAATGGCCGGAGACCAAAACTCAACTCACTCGTAATGTCGGTTCTTTCCTTTCTATTTACAGAACCAATCCAGCCGATGAGTTCTTTGTGCTTTCAAGAGGAATTAAAAGGTTCCTTCAATAAATTTACTGCCCACCACCACCATCACCACCAACCAGCACACAACCATCAAATTCCACAGCACACAGTCATCCATGGAAAAGCTCCCCTTAAAGAAATTCACAGATCATAATTAAATCCCATTCCTTTTATTGATTTTCCAGCTTGGCCAACTGATCACAATATCCGAAGCAAAAAAACATTTCCTTTGTCTTTAAACGCATTTTGTTTTCATCAAATTTCGAGTATTTAATAAAGTCGAGCATCGATTTCATAAGTATTTAAACACAAAAATAAAGAAGTTTAAGAAATGAAAATGTTTAAAAACACGAGTTGTTGCGGGTTTTGTGTAAGCACGCAACATTTCCACACGATCTCATCTCACGCAACGTATTGAGTGAATGATTCTTCGACGTAAAACCAAGACTAATACTATTTTCCTAAGGAAAAATTCAAACAAAATGTTGCAAATTGAAAGTGCACACGGACGTATCTGCAGCGGAATATCCTGGCAATGACAAGCGATCTCTTTTTACTCTCTCGCGTTAAATTATAGATTGGCACCGACATACGCCACAGCCACCCTTCTTAATTCTGACAGCCGTTAATGTGTTGAAGAGGAAAAGGCGAGAAAGAGAAATTCTTCGGTGTAACCCGAGAAATAAGGCCAATTTTTTTCATCAATTCCATCTTGTCGTGTAGAGACACGAGTAAAAAGGTGAGCATCATTTTTCTTCTTTCTTTTTTTTTAACACAGCATCCTCATCCATAAGAAAAAAAAAATTCTCATCATCATCAGCATCGAATGCTGATCAAATTGATTTCGTTCACTGGTGCGAAACCCCATGCGAGTTGGCAGAATTAAGAGAACTCCCGCGGGCAAGAAATATGATAATCATTTCATAATATCCCGACATTATTCGTTTGCTTTGCCATTGCTAACAAACCCGTCGCTTTTCATTTCCGATAAAAGCATTCAATAAACCATTTTCGACCAATTGTATCGAATGCGAGCACCAAATGATCAGACATTCGAGTCGCCTGGAAAGCTCGCTCCAACAAATATCATAGAGCAACATTCGTTTTTCTCCATGTAAAAGCCATTTTTACGTGAAGCGTCATCTGCTAGCGGCTGGCGGCGGAAACCGAATCGTAGATATCGGTTGTGGTCGTCAACGACTCAAACTCAACGTTCCTCCATCACCGAGACACGTGTCCCTCAACATCAGTCGAGTACGAGGAACTGGACAATGGTCCCTCTATCTCGTTCCGTTCACTCGGAGAAAACTTGCCAATGCCATCAGTTTGAAGGTGTCACTAAATTATCAGCCTTCGAGATACACCGCTTAACCCTTCCTACCGACATATTTCTTGGCGAGAAAAAAAAAATAAAATCAATGAGATATTCGAAACACGATAAAAAAATTTAAAACTGAAAGTATTTTTGCACGGATCGGCAAAAGGAGGAAAACGAAAGGATGTAACCCGTGTCAGAGGCAGCTGCCCGCTCGATTAGGGCAGCACCTCGTTCCTAGCGGGGGTCGACAGGCAGCAAAGGCAGGGCCGAGTGCACACAGTGCAGCAGGGTGTTGAAAAGATGCCGAACCCATCGCGCCATACACCAGTTTACAAATTTTTTTTTCCTCCTGATCGAATTCCAATGATGGTTTTGCCTCCCAACAACACTTGGCGCTGCACAAAACTGCAGCTGCACAAACCCCTCCAACTGCCTACTTAGAAACACGCATTGAGTAAAACATTTTCTTTACTACCACAACCCACCTACCTGCCCCCTCCCCATCCTCCCCCCACAAAATCAAAAACTGCTGCTCTAAGCCTTAAATGTTCAATTCGTTAAAAACAAATTGCAAATATATTTAAATAAATAAATGAATAAAACATTTTAATATATTTAATCATTCGTTCGTTTTTCTTTTCTTCCTTTAAAAAAATTTCCGAGGCAGATAAAGGGAAAAGCTTATCTTATTACTCTTCTTCTACAAGCAAGAGATGAGAAGAAGGAAAAAATATGAGCCACATGGCGCGTAGAGCCAATGGCCTCTGTCTTTTGTTAGGCAGTGCGCAAGCAGACTAGACGTCTTCCTATACATGTGCTTGCCAGACAAGAGCATCTTGGTTCGTTTCCAGCATCCTCTCTACATCAATATCTGCCACGCAGACATGTGACGTGTACACAGTGTTTGTCCATTACAAGTATGCAATCGTTTTGACATGTCCACTGATATAACCTATCTCTTTCCAAATGTTTACTCTTCAAATTTCCCCTCGCCTCGTCTTGCAATACTTATAAAAAAATAAATAAAAATCAAAATAGGAATAAAAAAAAAAATATTAGAAATAACCTAATATAAAAAATGCCACTACAAAAGAATAAAATGTCAATTTCAAAATACAAATTGCTATAGCAATAAATAAATAATAAAAGAAAGAAAAGGAGAAATGAAACGTATCCATATTTATATTGGTGTAGAGTATAGAGGAAGAAGTAAAAATAAAAATAAGAGACTGAGTCGAATGCCACAATATTCGCAACAACTCGATATATAAAAGCAAAAGAGACGAGTGGCCTCTGCCAAAGAGGGCTCGTTCTGACCAGTTGGAAATTAAGTACCCGGACCATGGCCATTCAATATCGAGCTCGACCACCTCGAAATGAGCACATAAGGAGTCCTTCTTTCACGTGCTCGAGAGGGCTTTGTACACCAACACAACAGCCCTATTGCCCTAGCGGGGAAAGGTCTTTAATACTGCGTCCAAGGACTCGCAGGTTCAATTGAGAAAAGCACTCCACGATGAGGAAAAAGCTCGGCCACTGTCAATTGACTTTGCTCCGATATACAACGAGGCACAGGATGGAAGGTAAATTTTGCCAGTGAATCGAAGCCTGGCCACGACCGCAATTTGTTTTCAACAACCCCCACATTTTTCTGCATGCGATGCGTTTATAGGATCTGAGGGAACTATAACTTGATTTGATGGCAGTTTGCCTTATGGAACGAGGTTAATCTTCGCCAACCAGTTTTAACGACCTACTAAAAATGTTTACATACTACAAAAATCCTATTGCAAAATAAAAGCTACGCGCAACTTACACTTAATCACATCCAACTGTCATTCAACAAATACACATTCCTATCCAACTGATATATATAAAAAGGAAAGAAAAAGAAAAAAGAAAAAAAGAGAAAAAAAAAGAAGCTTAATACAAGTGAAACTACCATCATTTTCTTTTTATACCACTACCTTACATTCGCTTACTGTACTTTTATGACAGTCATTCAAACACTGGCCAGAACCAACGTCCAACAGCCACCAACCTCAGAAAAAAAAAAAATTCTCAATAAAGTCACGGTACAACTCTATTGTACATCCCGAGTTTATACAAAGAAAACAGTAGGAAAGGAAAAGTAAAAACATTGGAAACAGTCATTTCTGGTCAGCACATCTTGCTAAATGCATTCGCAGGTCCAAAGTCTCATGAGTCAGCACGTGTCAACCAGTTGCCACAACGCACCGACCAAAACCAGATGGACTCAATGGATTATTGGAAACAAGTTATTTTTCCGTCAAATCAGCTCTTTTTTTTCTATTTTACTATTCCGACAATGCTAAAGTTTGATGTCGCACGTCCTAATTCCGCATTTATTTGTTCCTTCATAGCGGCATCGCATTTCGGCCAACTTATCCCGGTTCGTTCGTAAACCTCTTTTGACATCGACGCCTCTTAACGTTTTTGACGTATTTTGAATCCACTCGCTCACCTTTCCCGCACGCTCCACCCACTACGAGAATAAATTATCGACTTAAAAACCTGTAAGGTGACAGAAGTTGAAAAACACACTTTTGCAAAGCGGCATCTCTTCTCTCGTCTCGTTCGGAATTGCAAATGAGTCCTCCGCTACACCCCTTTTCTTTTTCTTTTTTTAAAAACCAACTCTTCGTCCTCTACCAGTCGTTGTGTGAAAAGCGAAAAATGTTATATCGCCAATCTTTAATTACGAGAACTCATTTAGAGCACCCAACGGTTCGAAGACAGCGCGAAACTGTTTGTGGAGGAGGCAGGAAATGATTCTAAACTAAATCCTCTTCTAATATCACCGAAATCCGATGGATAGAAAGAAAAATAGGGAATAAAATCCTTTAACGCTTATTTTTCTAATCGTTCTAAGTTTGGTTCAAATAGAATGGAAAATCTATTCATTTTTTTTATTTGTATTAAAAAAAGTCCACTGGGTCTTTAAAAAGAGCTTTTGTCAGTTGATGGTAGTATTAACTGTTATTAATATTTTGATTAATTTTGATTTGAAGTAAGGGAAAAAAAGCAATTTAGGAAAAGGAGACTTGGTTCGCGTATCAGTGAGACTAAAAATATGCATAAAGATGAATCCATCGTAATTAGAACCCAATTTTAAAAAGATTTAAATAAATTTAAAAAGAGCAATATTTTTGTTTAATGACAATTTTATATTGTCTCGTTTTCCCTATTGGGATAATGAACTTTACCGAGGTGAAATGCTTTTACAGGTGGAAAACCAATGTCAACATGAGAGTTTTGTAGGAATAAAAGCATGACGGGAGACAGAACGCATCGTCTGATCGTGTAGAGAAACGAGCCGGAATTACCATCATTTTATTTAATGACCTGAATTAATACAATGATTCTGATGGTAAATGAATTAGTGACTATTTTTGGAATTTTTTTTTCATCTTGATATAATCATTTATTGTTTTTGTAGATCCTAATCGATAAATAGATTTTAAAATTAAATTTCCAACATTAAACCGTTTGTTAATTTATTAATCCAGATGATTTAAATATGGATTAATCTTAATTATCGAGCACAAACAATCATTTTCTATTTATTGTTTTCAACAATAAAATATTTACTTTTAAAACATTCAAATTTAATTCCGATTTCCATTCTAATAGAAAATAAAATCCTTTTAAGTGCATTTGCCAATACAATTTTAAAATTTTTCTATGAATAAAAATATGTTTTCCATTAAATTCTGCAACGTCAGATTTTAAATATAAATTTTTAAAATTCAAAGTAAGATAAAAAAAATAAATTCTATTGACCTTCTAAACAAAAATAAAAAAGCAAAGAAATTATTCGAGTATATCAAACTGCAGAAAACAAACTTTTGTCTAAAGTTAATCCACTTAATCTGCAAATGAAAAAAAAATTAACACAATTACGAGAGACTAAAGTAAAGTACAATTTCCCAGTACTTTGAAACCAATCGCATAGAAGTGTGCACAATCATCGCCTCGGCGCAAACACAACAACCACATCCATTCTAACCACACGGCCTTCTCTTGATTACTACACACTTACGCATTTTCTTCTCTCACTATCAACAGATTCGTCGTGAGCGAAACAACACAAATATAGCACAAATGCGCCCTGACCAATGCTCGAGTAAGTAAGAGGAATTGCAGTCCTTGGGACTTTGCAAAATAAAGAAAAATCCAACTCACATTCGATGACCTTACACTTATTTCCAAATGTGCCTCTTCGTAAACGCGGCTGGCAAAGAAGCTCTTCATTAAATGAAACCCTTTCCCCCTCCCCCACACCCCCCTATCACCAACTTCTTGCACTCAACGCAAACAAGCAGGTCCTTTTCTAATCAGCCGCAACTAAGCCAGATTGCCTATCTTCGACTTGACTGCAATGCACTCGTGCCTAGCAAGAAGCCAACTTTCCGGGTGAGCTTTTCTTCAAATTGCAAGTCACCAATTTCCAAACTTTTTATTTTTATTTTTTTTTCAAACTAAAATTTCCTAAAAAGAGTAAATTAATTTCGATACTAAACATTTGTTATTAAATACACAAAAGAGAAATATTGTTAAAATGAATAGGAAAGAAAAAAAAGAAATTATTCGATTCGTAGCAATCCATACAATGATGAAAATTGAAAGAAAAGAAGCGAAAACCTACTTGTTCGCCATACAGCTTATTTTATTGCCTTCAATACTAATAAAATCAGAGATGGGGGAGTTATCGAAGAAAAGAGGGGGACGGCCCTTATACCGCACACGACTCGGCTTTCGCAGAAACATGAACCCGAACACTTAGAGATGTGGTCATAGAATGTTGGCACAAATCTCATTCGCTCCACTACCACGCAATAGCACATTTCCAAACATAACGCACCTGTCTTGTGGAATTTATATTAAACAAACAATAATAACGACATTCGAAACAAACATTCAATCATTTCTATTCCTTTTTTAATTTATTTTTTTAATTTGAAAAAAAAAAATAAAAAAATTCCTGAAAATAAAAAAATAATTTTTCTAAAAATAAATTTAGTCTAAAGCAAATGCCATCCACTACTTTTCAGAGTTAAAAGTGCACACATTCGCGCTAACGATATCAACAAAGCTCTCTCGCTCTCTCTTTTTACACTGACGTTCTACTACCAATTGATCGTGATGTTAATTCGATCAGCCAAGACGGGCCTTCCATTGCTCGGCACTGTACACTGTGCAAAGCAAGCAGGTGTTACTGCGAGCAGATGCATATCTTTATACGAACGCCTAACCATATGTTATAGTATAAAAGATGGGCGGAGGCAATTGCCAATGACTTCAAACTAACTAATACAATCAACGAGTTATTAAATGGCACAAAACAAGTGAGAAAGCAGCGAGTAAATCGAAATGAGTAAATAAACGTTATCGATCATTCGGTGACACGTGTTAAAATATACGAAGAAATAAAAATGGTTAAAAAGTAATTAAAATAATTACCATGTAATGTCTAGACCAGGACCTTGGAAGATGAAATTGGTAAGGAAGAGCAATTCCAATTGAGGAAGTAGTCGCAGTCAGCCAGCAATTGGAAAGGGCAGCAGAAACGTAGCGAAGTGAGACAGAAACGTGGTTTGTGTCAAGGATGATGTTTCCGTAACTCCTGGCTTCCACCTCGACTCTCTCCTCGTTAGAGCGGCGTGGCTCTCCCGCCAGAATGCTGCAACTGCTCTGCCCTGCCTTCGCACACTGGATCGGTTCCACTGCGCACGCGCAGGGAGGACGAGCCAACGTTGGGAGAACCCTCTCTCTCCCTTCTCACGCCACCGTAAGGAGACAGATGGAGAAAAGAAAAGAAAGAAAGAGACACACAAACTCTACGCCACTCATACACCGACGTGTCCCAAAAAAAGTTGGCTCGTCTCACTGAATATCCGATAGATATGGAGGTAAAATCCTCCATCTTTTCTCTCCATTGTCCAATATTTTGCGGTAAGAGTGCCAGCTAAATAAATCGAAGAAAATCAATCTTTCCACACTCCATGATTCCAAGCCAAAAATGCAGTGAAAATAAAATTCCACTCCTTTTTTCCTCCCCCATCCAATTAACATTTATACAACCCTTTCCACTCCAAATTACTTTATTCGTAATTATTTAAAAGTACCAATTCGATTTTTTTTTTCAAAATGTGATTTTAACGCTTTTTTAAATTTCCATTTTATTTAAAGCGAATTTAAATACAAGAATAATTAATTTTCATTTAATAAAAAAAAAAAATTTTTTTTTTTTAAATTGTTTAAATTTTTTAATATAAATCGGAAGTTGGAAAAAAGTTTAATCATTTTAAGGGCAAAAAACCTTAGCTTGTTTAAATATTTCATGCCACAGTGGAGTGTGATTAGGACGACACACAACGTTAGATGTGAGAATCACAATCTCAACCCTGGCAATTTTGCCAATTTTTTTATTCTCTAACCCTTTCTTGGCAGAAAATTGGCTCGTCTCAATCACGAGTTGAAAAGAAATACGAGAGGTCGTAAAATTTAACACACTTTTCCTGATACCCTGTGTGTAATTAATTCTCTCATTAATTATCTTTATCAGTTCAACTACGGTTAACAATTAGTTTTCTTTGCTTTTTTTTTTTTAAATAATTTTTTTTATTTTACTTTTCCCAGCCAAGAGATAGAGAGAAGGCAACTAAGTATCGCCAAAACTACACCTTTGCCAACTACGAGACGAAGGAAAAGAAAGAGGAAGAAAATAATTTAACAGCTCTCAAATGACAACCTTATCTAATTTTCAATTAAAGAATTTCACTTTAAAACAAAAAATAAAAAAAAAAAGTCAATATTTTTATTTTTATTGGAAAAAGAGAGAAAAAAAATCCAATGACTCCATTTTTGTTTACGATCTAAATTATTACCAAACGATCAATAAATATTTTTCTTTTTAAACTTTCCCTTAAAATTAATTAAAAACATTCGTTTTACAATTACGATAAATTCAATTGTTAAAAAAAAATGAGAAAATAGGTCGAAAACGATTGTTTTCAAAGTCAGTGATAGGTGGCGCCAAAAGTTATACGAATCAGGGTTAAACCTGCGCCTAAAGACGATTGACCGCAACCTTTTGATCCTTCTCTTAACATTGATGCAATAGTAGAAAACAAAGTAGAATTTCACCGACTTCTCTCCGCTTTATAATTTCCCTCAAACATTTAACGCTATTCAAATTACAAGTCGAGTTTGTATTACATGACATAAATCATTAATTACGTATTAAATTTCCTTACAAACTCATCGATCGATTAGCAATAACTGACGGCGTGAGATCAATAAAATCGAAAACACTTTGCAACAACAAACAACCGAAACCACTTTACAAATAATCCTCTTTATTCCAATTCCATAGAAAAAAAAAAGTCAAGAAGATGAAATAAAAAAAAAAAAAAAAAAATGTTAGGTATCATGGCAATGTTAAAAAAAAGAAATGTGTCATTAAAAAAGAGCGACAACTTATTGGATCTGCCGAAGAGGGCGCACTAATCTCATTAAACAGTCATTAAACTCCTCCCCCCCATAAGTTGTGATTGCTGCTGCACTTCGCTAACAAAAAGCGTCACCTCGACGGCCAGCGAGGCCAGAAACTGTCAATCAAAAATCGTTGCGACGGCTGATAGTGGAAAGAAAAGGCTAGGAAAAAATTATCAAGCGACTGCTTCGTGTATAAATGGGGAAAGAAAAAGTGTCGTAAGAATGGAAAAATTGTCAATGAACGTGTCAACTACATTGGACCTCGAGATGAAGACGTGTGCGACACAAACCGCTGTCATACAACTTTTGATCTTAGACCTCATCTTTTATCTAATTATTTATCTTCTGGAATTCATCAGTGCACTGCAAATGAACGTTTTCTAATAAATCGATTTAATTTCGAATTTTTCTTTTTAAATATTTTTTAAAATATCTTAATAAAATGTGATACTTATTTTTGGTATTTCTTTTCGGTGGTGTCGATGCGCGATAATAAAAAAGGGTATAAAAGGAAATGCAAATCCCTAAAGATGCTACAGTAAGCAAAAGACTGAGATTTTCAACCTAAGTCTTGTATCAGCTTTCGCCGAAGGGAAAATATTGCTAAACTAAGGGAAATGTATATAATTTCATTATGTTATTTCAGTTTTGAATAAATTTTAGCTTAATAAAAAAAAAATTTAATTTTTATAAAAATAGACATTTTAAGACTAAATATTTTATTTGAAAAATTTGCATTACAAATCATAAGAATTTTCAATTTGAATGAGTGCAAAAAATAGAATAAGAATATAGAGCGTATATTCTTCGCCACTTCATCTCTATTTTTGGATGATACACAAACCAAAATCAATAAATTCGAAGCGTTCGGCTGAAGGAGAGAAAAAATGGATTGATTGTCTTTCGCTGTATCGAGGCTCGCATTTCGTTATATCGATGGTCTCTTGCGGTTAGTCTCTAACGTAGCTAATTGACAACGACTGATACGCGTGGAAGAAAAGCAATGAGACAAAAAAATGCAAAAATAAAATTTTCAAAAAAAAAAAATTCATTTTCAAGAAAGAAAAAAAAAATTGAACAAACAAATGGGAAACATTTGATTTCACACTAATTTCCCCATTCATTTCCCAAACGAATTTTTCCATCCAAAAAAAAAAGAAAAAAAAGAAAAAAACGTTATTGTTTCAGTGATCCTTAAAACACCCAAACTAAAGAAAACAAGTGCCTGAAAAGCGAACTCATTTCAATCAGTGGGCCAAACCAAAGTCGATTTCAATTGACCTACACGAAGGAGGAGGATATTCATCAGCATTCTCCGCTTCGACGCCACTAAAAGGAGCGGCAGAACCGGTGGCATCCAAAAGGCGCCAAATTTTGCTGACAAGAAAGAGTGGAAGTTTGCCAACTCAGAATCCAATGTCTGATTAGCATCTAACACTAATCATTATCTCCCCCTCCCCGAAAAAAAAGCCTTTTTATATCCCCCATAAGCATATACTCAACTTAAACTCCATTATTTTCATTTCTCGCTAAATTTATTTATTTATTTTTATATTTTAATTCTCCGCATCAATCAAATAAGTGGAAATTAATTCCCAACTCGCGCCTCTCTAAAGCACCGACAGAATTTTCAATTGGTAACGGAATACGGCCAACAAATGAAGCAAAATTCAACACCCACGGGAGTTGGTAACAAAAAGCCCGAAACAATAATCCGAGTCAGCATTAACGATTAACATGTTTGCTATTATATAATATCAACTGCAGCAGCAGAAATAAAAAAGTGAGAGAAAAAAAATCACGTTTTCAACACCTTTAAAAGTTGTTCGCTGAGTGTGCGAGTCTCTCAACTCGGTTTTCGAATGTTCAAATCCTTTGATTACCTCGTTGACTCCGAGGCACGTTTTACTAATTAACTAAGTAAAACTCGAGTCTCAGACTCTTCATTTTTATTTTTCTTTACATTTTTTTTATCTCGCACCATCGTTTGACCATCGCAGTTCACCTCTTCTCTTTGCAATTGAATTAGTGATGCCTGGTGGGAAACGGCTAATTTTAACATCCTCAATTAACTGCCAACCACATTAAGTCCGCACGTTTTCGTTATGTATCGGAGCAAATCCCTAAAGATTCCTCTCTTTTCCCAACTCCCCACCGAAAACTGCAGACACCAACTCACGCATGGGTTACAAATTTCGTGCTTTTATCAGTAGCATGCCCAGCGAGAAATGAATGATTAAAGTGCAAACCACAACCGATTCTTTTACTCCCACACTAATTAAACTAAAAGTCTCTCGATGCTAATAAATTTCATAATTTTCTATTTTGGAATATTTTCAATTTACGCATTTCCACCTTTTTCCATTCACTCTAAACTAAATCCGCAAACTGAAAAAAAAGTAGAAAAAATAGAGATGAAAAAAAAGTCAATGTCAAAAACTCAACTTTCATCAATCCAAGATGCTCATTTCCAAGCAGCCAAGCGTTTCTTGGAAGGCACAAACCACAATTCATTTCATCTTCTCAACATCCTCGCACTGTTTTAAATTCCACGAGCATTTCCTCGCACTTTTTCAGAAACATTTTAAGTTATATATAAAAATATAGACAGAGTAATAGTAATGTGACAAAGACGAAAGACGAATAATAACTTTAGAGATGATGATGATCATTCAAAAGACTAAAGGTAATAGATGAAAAATATTGATAAATAACTCAATACGATTTTTATATTTCTTTTTTCCTATATTTTTACTTTCCATCATCACCTTTGCAACGCTGCTGACGCTCACCGCCACTCATTGATTTTAAGCTATGATGAATAAAAAAAGAAAGAATGACAGTATCGACAGTCATAAAACCAAGAGAGATCAAGACTTTGGTAATGGGTTCACACACATACACAAAGTCACCCCTTCCCTCACCCCGTTGCATGCACCACTTTGCAAACGCGTCGCCCAAGCGACTCGTCTCCTGCCATCACGCATCTGTCGGGACCTATTCCAGCCAACATTTTCATGACTAATAATGTTTATTACAGATTTCTATCTTCTCCCTACAATTTCCTACCACTTTCAAATAAATAACTTTTCCTTGTTTCGAAAATTTCAAAAATAATAACCATTTTTTTTTTCTTTCTCCGTTTCTTAATTAAAAGCAACAATTTAATGAATTTGCATAATTTCCTACTTATTAATAGCGGCAAATGAAATTAATAGAAAAAAATAATAATATATTTCAAATTAGACAATTTCGCATCCAAAATAGAGGTAATAAAATTTGAGAAACTTAATTTTGATGTGACAAACTCGAATAAAAGATGAAGTCGAGTTTTGCGAGTTTCGTTGTTTTCGTATTGGAATAATTAAAAAAAAAAAGAAGTTGAAATTGGGGTTGGATGGAAATGCACTGGTGACTTTTGGGAATTATGTTAGCGTTAAATATCTTCGGAAATCACCACAATTTCCTATGATTAGGCACAGCGATAATGTTCATTATCTGCACTATGAATCACCGGCAATGGATGCGTTAATTACTGCGTTATCATACTTTTCACACCCAACCCCCTTTCGTCTGGTGTAATGATGGATAACGACTTCCAATATATGGAAACAAGAAAAGAAAAAAAAGAAGAAAAAAATTCACTCCAACCGGCAACAATCGTTGAATATAAAACGATGCATTAAGGAAAAAGAGAATTAAAAAATGAGAAATGCCAAGCAAGAAAAAAAAAAGAAAAAATTGTGCAAACGGTACACACGAGCAAGGCGATATTCCCACAGGAGTCTTTATCAGAATAGAAAATTAGACTCGGGAGGAAATAAATGAAGAGCGAAAAAAAAATTGTGTATAAAACTGAGTTACGAAGGAGGACCCGATGGAAATAAAAATTGTAGGAAATTACAATCATCATTGAACTTCACTATGATTTACGAGTACCGAATTTCTTAAGGAAATCCAAACTCGCTCCGCACCACCAATAAACATTAATTCATAACAGTCACCTATTCCCACATTCAAAAAGCTAGAAAACGAGGGTAAAGGAAAGTGAAAAAAAAATCCTACAAATCCCACTAAGCTTCCTTTTACTACTCGTACAATCTCACCGAGTCTTCCTTTAAATCAATTTCTACATCCCTTTTTTCATTCCACACATTTTTACACAATCCAAGCCGAGGAAAAGTACTAAAACAAACGGTGTTATTCGAAGGAAAGAGTTTGAATGCATGGATGTGACACGTCACTTATTTGCTCGAGCTTCTTCTTCCCTCTCTTGGGCCTCACGAGTCACTTGGTTTGGAGAAGCCGGCAACCGTCACTTTGGCATTCGGTTGCTTGTTGGAGTCGAGCTCCGACCTCACAGATTGATCTCATTCGTCACAATTTAATCTTGCGGCATCCACTAAGCGTGGCGAGAGCTGTTGGTGTGTGCAACTCAAATAGACAGAGGGAAGGGAGATGAGAAACCCCTGGCATATTTAATAAAGTCCGTGTCGCAAACCACACCAGACTAGCTTCATAACTTACTTTTCTCTCTGGTAAATTCCATTATCGATATTCACCGTACTATTGTAGACTTCTTTCCTAAACTCGTGCGAAAACACTTTTTTTTATTCGATTTTAAAAATTGTTTTTTAAAATTTTTTTTTAAGAGAGGAAATAAAAAAAAACTGTAATTGTTTTACGACAATCTAATTACTATCAACAAGCAATTTTATTATTTTATTAGGGTCGCGATACGCCTACGTCGAGAATTTTCTTGTTTTTATTTTCTTATCTCCATCATTTTAAAAGCAGTTTTAGTCAACAATAAAACGACCATAAATGCAGATGATCTTTTTATATTTTTATTAATCGTTGAAAATAATCTGAAGAAAAATAGAAAATTTTAAAAAATGAAGAAAGATTGGTACAAGCGCTCTTTTTATCGATTATCATTAAACAAAAAGCTGTTTGAATGGGAAAAAATTAGGCCGTTAAACCAACTCAAAATACCATATAAACAAATGTAAAAATGACATTTACTACCCATTAAACAATATTTAAATTTTTAATTTTTTTTTCTTTCAAATTCAACTACGTTAAACTAAAAAAATTCAAATTCAAACTTCGAATAATGAATTTTTTATTTTTTACAAAAAAATTGTTTACTGATTCTGTATTTATCGTTGTTTTTCGTACTCAAAAATCAGTGATAGAGAAAAATTTCGATTTCCACAATTCCACATTCTACAGTTAAGAATGCCGACCCTGGAGCAAAATATCGATAACAAAACTAAAATTTATAAAAAACTTTTTAAGAAATATTTATTAACTTTATACAAAATATTTAATAAAATCGAAATTTTCTCAACAATTTAATCAAAAATAACAAAAAAAATTATAACATATTTTCGACTATAAATTTTCAATATTTTCCATTCTCGTTAAATGATAACGTACGATGAGCGCATGCACTACCACATGACCTCACCCGACAACTATCCAATGCTCACCCTCATGCATCATTCCGGACCCCCAGCGCCAAAACCTTACTGGCCCGTAGCTATTCTTTATAGCAGCCTCACGCCTATACACTCTCCCATAGCACATCCATAAGGCGAGAGAGACCATCTGCACGCAATTTCAAATTCTATGGCTTATGTCTTTAAGAGTTGTAACACCCCGCTATTGCCCTATTTTGAACAACGAATATATCCTGATACATCCGAGTTAAGAAAAAAAAAAAGTGCTACAAATCAATTGCAACATTGAAAATGTAGTAATTTATCATTCCATATTTGCCACTTTTATACTAAAAGATAAATGAGTTAGGGTCAAGAACTGCAATTTTGAGAATATTTTCTTTTTAAAAAATAAATTAAAAATTAAAATCAAAAATTGAAAATAATTTATAACGTTTTAAAGACCAGTTTAAAAAAAGAGAAAAAAGTATTAAAAAAGTCTCCTCTGGGTAATGAGACAAGAATTTAAATGTTTCCAAAACTGACGACGCTCTTCAAATACAACATGGGAGCAGCACTTGAAAAGGAGCCCCGAGTGTTTCTTAAAGAAGTACACGTATGAAAATCTTTTAGAGATTTCAAAATGAGTGGGGGTGAAGAAGAAAGAAAAAGAAAATAAAAAAAAAAAGAATCTCGTTTAATAAGATTAAAATGAAGAAAAGGGGGCGAGACATAGAAGTGTATCTCATTTGAAATGCTGATCACGAGGCTAATGACTCGGATACCAATAAAAAAAAAGTAAGAGAGTAAAAGGGGTAAAGTGAAAAAAAAAATGTGCAAATTTAAAAAAGTGACGTACACAACTCAACAACACAAAATCAACTTTCGAAAAAATCCAAAAAAAAAATTTTTATTTTGGCTTATTCTTTATTTTCAAATCGAATAACTGTCAACTTTTTGTTTATTACGTACAAGTCGAAATCTGAAATAAGCCAGCAAAAACTTTACAAGTAAGTTAGCAAAACTAACAAAATAAAGTATAATAGACCATAAATTCTCTCCATTGAACATAAATTTCTCAATATTTCCCCACAACAAAAAAAATTTGTACTTACACTTGTTGATGCGTTAAAGAACTGATATTGACGTTATCATTGGTATCATTTATTATTATTTACTATTTTTTTCCTTGTATTATTATTGCTCCCATTGTATGTATATCATCGATGGCATTGCCTCGACCTTATTTTCCCCCATTTTATTCATCCCAAGAGAGCCATTTAATGGAATAGATTATACACTTTATCAGTGGTTATACCTCAACTTAACTACCCACATCCATCCGACAGATTTAAGGTAAAAACATTCGCAATTTAGAATACATCATCGGCTTATCTCAACTAAACTTCCACGGCGTTAGCCTTTGGTTACGAGAATTATTCGAGCGGAAGGAAAAAGTTTGAAAATGCGATAAGTGTTGATTGGCGCAAATTTGTATCGAGTTTAAGTAGATACGTTACTACTTCATTGATTATCTTTAAACCCAAAGTGACAAGGGGGTCTTAGAAAACTTGTCCTATTTGTCTCGAGTGTTTCCTCCTTTCGCCTCTATAGATTACTTTTTTCCCTCCATCTCCTTCCTTAGAACGCTTTCAGCACGGTACAAATCAAGCCAGCAGAAATAACGGGACAACTTCCCTTCTGTTCGCTCATCAATGGCAAAGATAGCAGTGGTCAAACTATCAGTGCAACCATTGGAGTTATCAGTCGAGGAAATGTCCAGCGCTCAAAATGTCCTATAAGTACAGGACTCAGAAACATCAGATCCGAGCAAAACCACTCACTCGTGACTCACTTGCAATTTTCGACCAGACCTCCAACCGTGTCCTTCATAAGTCCTTTCCGTAAAGTAGATCGCAGTTCACAACTTCCGCCAACAATTTATTTTTAAAAAAATAACCTATCAAACTTCCCAAAAAAAAAATTGAAAAAAAATATTTAATTCACAATTAAAATCCATTGGAAACTGCGATCGCTGAAAATCAACGACAATAAATCCTAGAAACAAAATCCCCAGCAGTAAATGAAAAAAAAAAAACCTAAAATTACTTTTATTGCCTCACAAAACATTATCTTAACTCTATTATCAACTGGCAGCTAAACTTTAGTAGAAAATAAAAAATAAAACGAGATAAATATAAATGATAATCAATTCTCCTCCCAATTCACATTAAATCTCGCCTCTAATAACGACCTAAATTGTAAGTCAACACAAGTATAATCTCAACACATCTAATAATTTTTTTCAGTCCACAAAATTTTTTTTTATTTCCGCGCTTCAGTTTGGAGAAGCGAAATCCCAATGATTTATTGGTTAGCAGTTAACAAACTGAACCCATTTCGGAAGTCATTTAGTGTGGCCTCTCTCTTCGCAGTAAGAAGAAGGTTTTAAAGTTAAGTCTCGGTGGCAAGCCATTCTTTCTTTGCACCTATTGGTCCAACATTTCTTGCACAAACTTATCTTTCTTTCCGAGGCGACGATGGAGATTAAGGTCGGTTAAGTTTTCTAATGTAATTGATTTTAGTAGCAGTTTCCCACTTTTTCTTTTCAAGTCCATGAATTTTTTTTTCATTTTTCTATTTGCTTTTAATCACACTAAATCAGTCAAGAATATGGCAATAAAAAATTATGTATGAGAAAAAGTTTATTTTTATTGTAGATGCAACATTTATTGCTGTGTTTGTTACTGAGTTAAGAAGCCGGAATGGTTGTAAAGATCGAGATAAGTCAGTAGAGAAAAAAAGTAAAAATAATAATTTTATATTGTTATTGACTTTGTTTTGGTTTAAATAAAACGGACCTGCGACTTTATTTACAATAAAGATATCGTTTTGAAATAAACCATTGGTTGCAAACAACAAGACAATCAACTTGCTTAAAAAATAAGAAAATATAATAAGCAATTGTGATTAATAACTCCAACCGTTGCTTAGTTATTAGATAGCAAATATCTTGTCAATAGCCTTAAAGAAATCTAATTTTAGGCTCAACTTAAGAAATTACCTCTTATTAGAATTGTTTTCGAAATTATCATCCAATTATTATTCTGTTATTTATTTTTTTTTATAATAAAAAAAAAAAGTTTTTTTTTAAAGATAAAATACCTTTTCTTTGCATTCGCTTCTTTGCCAATTGGAGAAAAAAGTGTTTCTAGGATCCCGCAAATATTTACACCCGCAAAGCAGCATTGTCTGGGTGATCTGCTCAGTTCATCTTCTTCTGCTCAGTCGTTGTTGACTGACTTATACATCGACCACCCGCGGCCCATCGGTACCGCATCAAGAAACGGGGGTAAATCACGCTGCGCACGTTAATGAGAAAGATATTAGAAAATTCTCCTAACGAGATTCGATATTACAACACCAAAGTGTCGATGAATCGTATTAAATCAGCCTAACTTGCTCATTTATTCTTCGCAAATTAAAGTTTTACGTTTTAACAACAACAATAATTTAGAAAAGAAAAAGTTAAAAAGAAATTTCCACTCCTACAAATTAATCCTCGACGAAAACGAGGAACGACGACTAAAAGTTTGCGAGTTGGCAACCACAAACTCGGGGCACAAAACTTAGGTCGACCTCAAGTCATTTGTCTTTAAAGGAAACAACAACTCCTTCTACACTTGCAGTTGCCTTGTACAACAAGAAAGAGAGCAGTGAGGTTACATTTTGACACAGCGTGTGCGCTTTGTATTTATGTTCGGTGCACTTTTGATGTTAACAGACACCCATAAGACTAAGTGCGAAGGAAGCCATTTTACCGGAAAGAGGGCACGAGCAAACAGAATTCCGTACTAAGATTTAGGGATAAACTAAAGAAGCCACATTGGCTCGGAGATTTACGACATAATTACTCAAGACACCGATAGGTTAACGCTGCAACTCTAACATTCTCCAACAACTTTTCATTCGAAATTCCAATTTTTCTAAAACGAAAAGCAACTGAAAACTTAAAAATTATTTTCTTTTTAAAATTAAAAAAAAATCCTTTAAGTCAATTGTAACTTGTCTTAATTTGTCCCAAATTTTTATTATCCTTACTTACAAGAAATAAAAAAGACCAAATCATCAATAAAAAAGTTATTCTATTTGCAAGTGTGTAAAAATTTCTTTTTCATTTCCCTTTTTCGCTTTTATATTTTTTCCCCATTATTTTTTTGGACTGCAAACCGCATCTCAGAGGCCCGAACCACTTCTCCAAATTGAGTTGAAATGCAAACGGTATCTGCGGCTTCTTTCCAGCCCAATCTAAAGTGCTGGTCGAGCAAACAAGGAATGACAGAACACTGCGGGCACTTGGCCCTTTACACTTGACGCGTGTCTCCCTCGGAGATTCGTGCTGCCACCGCGAAGGGGCGCATTTAACGCCTTCCCCCCTTTCCCTTCTTCGCAGCCAAACGCGACCTCTGGGGTCCCCTTTCTGCATCAGCTTTCATTCCACCAGCGGAATACAAGAGGCGAAATGGAATGGACCCATTTTGCGGTCGCTTCAACGGCTTTTCTCAGTAGGAGTTCTAAGGCACCCAAGAGAGAAAGGGACCATATACGAATCGAGAGAGCCCAACACGTACGTACCCTAGCTACTAGGCCCGAATGAGTCTCACGCGCGCCGCCTTTCAGCACCGGTTACTTCGGGTCCACAGCAGAGGTCATTTGCCCCCCTCGGACGACCGCAAGGAGAAGAATGTGAGCGGAATTGCAGAGAAGAGGAAAGTAGAGCAAGTGGCCAAGGTGGAGTAAATGCGATCGTAAATTTCCTGCAGTTGAAGGAAGACAAGTATTTAAACCAATATAAACACACATACACATACCCATTTCCCCTCCCGTATAATATATATAAACCTCATTCGTCTCTCTCGATGCCCCACCCAAAAAAAAAATCAATCGAAATTTAAAATTTAATTTTTAAAATTTAATTTTTTATTTTTTTAATTTAAAAAAAAAATTTCAATCATGCGAATAATTTACCCAGCAATTTTTTCTTATTTTTTTTTAAAAAAGAAAAAACTCATTGGGAAACATTTCTCAACCACCCTTCAAATCCTACACACACTGAATTCATAAAAGGCGATGGTCGTCAAAGATGCCTTCCACTTCCTCCCTTTAACATCGAGCGGCAAGAAAATGGGAAAGTTAATGCACCCTACACAATACGCGGGCATGTGATAGATTGCCGCAGACTCTAATACCGACGAGCGACGACCCTAGTCTGTGCCCACTCAACGGTCTCCGCATTGTTTGCACGTCGAATAAAACGTTGAGATGATAAAATCTACACAAATATTTCAATCAAATTAATCCCAGTCGCGATGAAGCAACAAAATGAATAAGAAGAGTCAATGGTGAACCGAGACACTGGTATTTGGTGAGCTTTAATGCTGTGAGGAAATGCTGTTTACACTCCATTGCGTGGCCTTTGAGAGTAAAGGAGGAATCGCGGTGTCCAGTCGGCCTTAAGCCATGCGGGTCGCTCCACTTTCAATGGCCGTTTCTGTCACGGCCACCGACCCAATCGACCATTCCGTTCAAATTACGAGCGGAATTGTCCGATCAAACTAATCCAAATCGTGGGTCCACATTGCTTCAAAACCACTCCATCTTCACCGTACAACCGAAAAAGTCTGAATTTATTTCTAACTAAATAAATCGAAAAACGAAATCGTTGAATTTGACCTTTAAAATAACGATAGTAATAATTAATATATACTTTTAAAAATCGAATTTCAATATTTTTCTTTGACACTTTATCGTATAAACGGATCTGAAATTCCATTTACTGGCAAATATTCGCATAAAATATTCTATTCGATTTGGGATTATATCTACAGCTTTGCCAATACGAGATTATGGGGAGCCCCCACACTGCGTATACTAGTACACATACATATGAATACAGAGAGCGAGAGAGAGAAGTAGACGAGTGAAGCTTTATCCCCCGGTATTGACAAGTAGAGCGAGTAAAAGTTTGAAAATGAGACTCGGTTTATGGGGATGCTTCGCGTTGCAATACACCCAGTAATCAAACCCCAACCACCATAGAAACCCATCTCCCACTATCATAGCTCCCACGAGGCCGCGAAGGAGCAGAGCATTGCCTTGTTGTCTCCTCTTTAAAATAGCCCGAGAAGAAGACAATTGGGCCTCTTCCACACCACCTAATGGACTGTCATTCTTTTCGCGCTCATCCACAAGGGATTTTAGCATCGGGATGCCACCTGCTGCAAAACTATATAAAATCCAACAAACCGACAACATTGGCCAACCGCATAATTGCTAATTTTCGCCAATTTTCTTATTTCGTCACTCACTTTTTAAAAAATAAAAAAGAATATTTAAAAAGAGAAATGAGCAATCCCATTTCGCCGCATTGATCCGACTCCATTTCAAAGAGTCGAAAACTCTTTTCCATCGCGAGGTCTCGCTCAGACCACTCGACTGTGTTGGAGTCGGCCGAGCGGGAGGTTGTGCTGATTTATGCCTAATCCGCGCGTCTTTATGAGATGTTGGCGCGGGGGGTAGTCTATTGGCGAGTGGCTGACCTCAGCCAGCCCTGCACTGCTAGGGGGCGTCTGCGATAAGCAAGGCGACAAATCTTACCTCAGTGTGACGGGTATTTCTCGCCAATCGAACCCCGATTCGTCGAAATGACTCGCGCCTTTCACCAAATGACGAATCTCAAAGAAGAAAAATTTCTCGGAGTTAGGAAGAGGTCACCAGACCATCTAAAATACCGAGTTCGATAACTCATCGAATGATAAACCGAGAAAAGAACAAAAAAGGAAAAAGAAAAATGATTTTTACCAATTTCTATTTCAATAGAAAAGCATTTGGTGCGAAACGATTTTTCTTCTTCTTGCTAAATCTGACATTCACACGGATTAAACGTCACTCGTCCATCCGGTGGGGTATCCAAACCGATTTCGCCACCCTCTGGAGGCCTTACAAGTTCATCCCATTGAGTTTCAAGTGGACAAGACATTTTTCTAATACAAACATTCTCTCGGTGTTCCCTGTGGATGACTTTGTTGGTCGTGTTGGGAAGTCCAAACCGAACATCCCCCTCTTCCTCTCCCTCCCCCGTCTCTCCCCCACCCTTTCTTTTTTATTCTTTTCTCTTTTCTTCGCTTTTCATTTTCTTCCTTTCCTGCTTTAAAGAAAAGAGAGGATGCGCCTCCAATCCAGATGCACACAAACTAAAGCGAATGAGAAATTCATGAACCTCACTGCAAACCCGATGGTCCGAAATCAATTGAGCTTTCAGAAATGGCCCTGCTTTTTCTTTCTTTTTGACAATTTTTACTTTTTTCTTTTTTTTAACATTCCTCCTCCTCCTCCACATCACTTTTATCATCATTGACAACAAAAAAGAGAAAGGGAACAACTTAACTAGAAATAAAAAAATATCTTCCACTTGATTGTTTCCAACTTTTAAAAAATCGAAATATAAAATATAAAAATATATATCGATGAAATAAATTTTTATACAATTTTCTCGTAATACAAAAAAAAAGAAAAATAGTTTATATATATATATAAGATAATTCAATTTATCACTGGTCTGACAACGAGCGATCAGCAAAACTGCTTCGATGCCATCATGGCAATATTTACAAAATTCACTTCAACAATAATAAAAAAAAATTTTCTGGTCATCTCGGAATCTTTTGAAAAAGAAAAAAGAATCACTTGACTGACAACGCACAATAAGCGATGCAATCAACTACTGAAACGAAAAAAAAGATTTTAAAAATAATTTTTTTTTACCAAAAATATAAAAAAAAAAACTAAATAGAAAAAGGATATAAAAGCTATATTGAGAGCTACCGATCACAAATCAAATGCAATTCTTGACCATTTCATATTTATATCTGGCACAAACATCTAAACAAACATTTTGAACCCAATCCAAACCGTCCATTACCATTTCGCTTTAAGTTGTATGACCAAACGAGAAAAGAAAAGAAAAAAAGAGATGGCGTCTAACTTTTCCACGATTCCATTCAAATCGTGTTAAAAAAAGAAAAAAAAATATAAAATAAAATCAGCCATTTAACAATTCAGAAGCCAAATTTCATCAACTCTTTTCCTGCTGCTTAACACTGTAAAACACCATAAAACTCCTTCGCTATTTTCACACCACTACATCTTGCCAAAAGGGGAATAAAAACCCATAGACTGGAAATAGCTCGTATTTTCACTTCACATAACGCTTGAAGAGGTCAACCCTTTGCCATATATGAGAGGATTGGCGAAAACCCGAGATGAGTTCCTATGTGTCCATGTGCACTATTTTGCCGCCTCGATGCCAGTAGCCTAACCCAATTTGAAGGCAAGTGGAGATAAAAATGACGTGGTGAGTTGTAGAATATGAAATTTACCTCACTTGACCACTGGCTTATGGGAGGAAAAGATGGGCAAATGGGAAAGGGCCCTCTCTAGTCATGACGGACAGCACGTAAGCGGAGGTTCTTCAATTTATAGCAGCGAGTAGACAGAAATATTTGGTCTCTTTACACACTTTCATGTCAATACTTTTGGTAAAAAAAAAAAAAAAAATCTTGATTTATTAAAACTGTGCGCCCCTGGATTTTTATAACCAGTCACAAATGTCATTCCAATGTTGTGGCAAAAAGTCCATGACTTTTGTGTATCCCCTATCAATCAAACAAACGACAGCGTCGAAAGCCAAGTATGAGACAAGAAAAATGTTATTTATATTTTTACGAGTTAAAGGAATTAGTTTATTATTTTCTCGCGTGTCAATTTAAATCGAATCGAATTATTCGCCTTACTGATCGAGTTAGAAAGAAAATCGAAATCAATAGAATCTTAATTAAAATCGATTCTTATACTTAAAACATTTAAAAAGTCAATAATTGATTAGCTTCGACGACAGATTTTTTCATTATTCTTTTCATCATGACTGCAGTTTTAAATTAAACTAAATAAATTTAAGCACTTTAAAAGTGTTTTACGAACAATTCAAATATCGAGTGATAAAAATAAAATTATAAAAAAGTCAACTCGTTTTTATCTGAATATAAAACGCGAATGTAAAACAATTTCGCAAGTTGAATGAGAAAAATAGAGCCATATTCTTTTAAAACGAGCAATTTAATGAGACATGCTCGTGCCTTTAAAGACAATCTTTATAGAAGAACACGCCTCATGTCCTCGACAACTTATTTCTCAGGCAAAAACGGCCAGCAAAATACAGTTACACATAACTGACTTTAGCGCACGCAATCACGTGTAGAGCTCCGTTAATCAGCCCTATGACTGCCGAGCGACTCCACGCCTCTACCATTTACAACGATTTATGCGAAAAGACGGAAGCAGATTCGAATACAGACCTCCCTCCGTGAAACAAACACATCATTGACATTTCCGTTTCCGAATATCTCATACTTTTTCGTCATCAAAACATCTGCAACGAATCAACGTTAAATAAATAACTTTTGCACTAATTTCATTAATTTTATGTAGCGTAAGAATCCGATTCGCTCCATTGAATCATAGATTGCATTGTCTTAACGAAATTTATTGGCGAATGTCAATTCCAATAAATTTTGTTGCTTTAAAGAAAATTGTAATTTATGCTTTTCACATTTAATTTGGGCAGTGTTTTTAAAAAATAATTAATGTAAATTTATTGGTAAAATGTTGATCGAAATTCGATCTGCGATCGTCTTTTACAAGCCAACATTAGTCCGACTGAATTCACGGTTCAGTTGAGACTGGAGAAGTGGACGGAAGTCATCGTGGTCAGTATATGATCGTAATCAAAAAGGACACGCACTGCCCTTTGATTGTAAACAAGACAATCCATCAGATTCGTCTCCCACTCTTCACACAAACCGAGCGAGAGATGGGGGTAAAGTTGCATAACGAGCGAAACCACTCATCCGAAGTGCCTCTTTCTCTCTCACTCTCCCTCTCTTGGCCATCGACGAGTCAAAACTATTCATTCGACGGACTCGGCAGGAGAATTCGCCCATTTCCTATTGACAACACATTTAGGCGAACCTAAAATATGGCAATCGGCGAACAACATTAACAACTGATTTCTAAATCCCTGGTTTAAATCAATACGGATCGATGAGTTTCATTTAGGGTTTTAAAGCCAATATTTTTCCCTCGGCGTTTTACGACTCCTCATTTTCATTCGCAGTCACGAAAAATGCGATGGTCGATGGTCGGCGGTAACGAGATCTTCTCTCGGTGCCGAATGAGTCGTAAGAAATAAAATCAATAGACTTGACAGCTGATCATTTGATCCTAATTCCCACTCGATACTAACGGGTCGCTGAACTTATCTCGCTTTCTTTACCTCTCTTTCTTTCAAAAAAAAGAATTTAAAAGTAAAAAAAATAAAAAGAGAAATCTCGTCTTTCGCACAATTCGGTTTTATCAAGTGCTCGATTCTGGCGTCATTTCGTGTTCGTCGTCAATAGCCTCCTTTTATGCATTCACTTGACTTAGTTCCTTAATTACATTGATCAGATTTGCATGAATTAAGGTAAAGTACAAAAGAAACACCAATCTGTGGTCGGATGCGCGCGCAACCAAACCCTTTGTCTCGTGCTCGTTGAAAAGACGTGTAAAGAGTTCCACTTTCAATCACACGCGCACACTCAATTCCCTGAGCAAACGCGCGTTCGATCCAACGACTCGCTTATTTTTTTTAATTCGCAAAAATAAGCCTTTTAAAGCGATATATCTTAAATCTGAGCTCCTTAAGCGCGGGCCAAAACCCGGGTTCATTCCTGTCAAGACCCGAGATAAGTGCGGTTGAAGACAGATAGAAGACCTCGCCAGTTATACTAATGGCATCGTTCGCATCAACCGAATTGGCGAAATGAAGTGATCCCTCCCTTTACCCTCTTCTCATTCGGCTGATAGTCGTTTGCACATGTCTGCGACCCGATTGATTCCTGCGTGAAGAGAAGGGGGGAAAAGTCGACCCACAGGGCAATCACCGTCGCCTTTTATCTATAATGAAAATCGTGACAGAAGCTTCGACTCTCTCCCTCTTTCCCTCTCTCAGTTCCCAAGACGTGCGCGAGACACTAGTCAAAATGCTCAACAAATGCCTCCTTCATCAAAATGCAATGCACGTAATAGCACCAATCAATCCAACCAGTCAAAATTGACCGACCCATCTTTTACTCTGTCCGCTTTTGTGCCTGAAAAAATAGATAAAACCCGACCCCTAATGGCAAATGGGAAAATGACGTTACCAGCGAAAATTAATTAATGTTTTAAGACTTTTCTACATCACAAACGTGGAAACGTGTGTTTGCTGCTTGACCCGGCTTCAAATGCCTCTTTCATCCTCGGGGGAAAGAGTTGAATCGTACGTGAGAGGCAAAGACAGGTCGATGAGGAAAAGAGGACATTTACCAGCACAAGACATGTCAACATCCAATTTCAATCGAATAAAACTTGTACGACTTGTATCCATCAATTTGTACTTCGATCAATTATCGATGGCTTATCCAAAAAAAACAGTAAATTTCAACAGAAAAACCCCATTAATAAATTTTTTGTTTCTTCGTAATCAGTATTAAGCAAACTTAAGACCGAATAGTCTAGAAATGATAAAATTCTTTAAGCACAAATATTGTTATAAGAATCAATCGCACAGTGTAATGTATATAGCAACAGAAAAGAAACCAGAGAAAAATAACAACTTCAGTCGTCTCCTGGCAGATCCATAAAGAAAACAACGGAAAATTTTCTCTCTCCCATTACAATTCTTGTCGGGATAAAATGCTAACCCAATAATTTATCCTAAAACTTTCCCAATAAATTACTGATCTAATCTTTTAATAGAATATCCCCGACACAAAGAGCAATAAATTGGCAATTCTAACAATCATTGTAAAACTGACGAATTCATACAGAAGGCAATCACAGACTGTAATTATTAGATATAAGTTAGTAAGACAGAGAGTTACAGAATTTTACTCGATGAGTCGAGCGAAGAAATGAAAAACAAAAGGAAGCTAAGTGGGCAATGGGGCAATTGTCGTGCTAATGGCCGTGGACAATGACAAAGAAAGGCAATTGCCACCACCAGGAAATGGACTAAGGAGAAGATCTAGGACTTCTGCTGACTTAACTCGCCAAGTATCAACATCCTTTTCCCTAAACCTTCCTCTCAATATTTCGCGGTAATGCAAATCGCTGAGAATTAGTTGAGGTGATTTTCTGAATTTTTCGAAGGTTTTGTGAACTTGCCTCTTGAAGAAATGAAAAACTCAAACGAGAGAA